>OU427013.1:3329308-3544308 GCA_911387935.1 Dolichovespula saxonica
AAAGAAGACGAATTCTGTTTACCATATAATCCTTCGTGTCTCATTGTTTCTATCGATATCAACATTTTTAACGTTTCAACCATTAAAAAGAAAGAAAAAGAAAAAGAAACGAGAAACGCGCGAAACCGTTTAACCTTTGAAATACGATGTTCGTCTTTTCTTTTCTTTTTATTTTCCTCCTTCCTTTTTCTTTAAAAAACAACCTAAATATACTTCTGCAAGAAAGGAATGGATTTTATCGACTTTCGTAGGAAAGAAAGGAGAGAGAGAGAGAGAGAGAGAGAGAGAGAGAGAGAGAGAGAGAGAGAGAGAAAACAATTATCTGGACCACCCAAATCGTTCTCTCTATCTCGTTTAGGAGGACAAGCTTTTATACTACTACATATGCGATTGACCATTCGGGAACGCCATTTCAAAAGTGGCGGGAAATGAACGGATTCGAACAAAATCGAAGAAAAGTCGTAGAACGTTGCAATGATCTTAATTTTCTAATATCATTTCCCGTTCGCTTTCCTTTATCTTCTCTTCCGTCCGTTGATCTTTTACGTGTTTCTTTAAAATATTTCGACGTAGTTATTCTTACCATTGCATGTTATATATAGAAACTTGCGTGAATGTTTCAGGAAAGATAACGTCGGTGAGTGACGTCGTCACGATGCGCATGTTGCTACTGATAAGATTGACGTTAGTGACAGCAGGCGTGCTGCTAACGAACTCAAACGCGAGTCCAAACACGAAGGTACACCTGCAGATCAATTCAAAGACAGGGAAACACATCGGCATCCAGGATCGTGAACAAGTGATCGCTGGTATGGAGGCTAGCCTCCTTTCCCTTTTAGGTTTCTCTAAAAGGCCTAAACCCCAGGGTCCGGTTTACGTGCCGGAATCTCTGCGAAAGCTTTACGTTCGGCAGAATTCCATTGGCGTGGCGGACATCGCAAAACCAGGAATTCACACACGATCGGCGAACACAGTTCGTTCCTTCTTCCATGTCGGTTAGTATCCTTCTAAAGTTCCTTATCGTTGAAGATATTTCTCGGACGAAAAAGACGTTGACGACATTTCTATAGCTAAAAGATATACCGGTCGGGCAAGTGCTTTTTCGACGGTGACTCATTTGCAGCTTTATGAGAGATCCTTTTTTTATCGTGTCAAGTTGAGCGTTGGTGTGCGTGCGTGCGTGCGTGCACAACCACAATGATTTAGTCTAAAAATAGAAAAATAGAGCGACGCCGAGATAGATCGTTGTCGTAGATAATTATCATTATCATCCTTCCTTCCTTCCTTTTTCTTTTCCAGAGAGCGAACTGGACGAAAAGTTTCGCCTGCCGAATCGATTTCGTCTGTCGTTTGACCTAAGGAGAATACCATTGGGTGAGAAGTTGCAAGCGGCCGAGTTGAGTCTTTCACGTATTGCGATAACCGAGGAGGATGACTCAGACGGGCCAAGACATGGGAGGGTACTCGTTTACGATATCGTCCGTCCAGGGATAAAGGGACGAAGTATGCCAATACTAAGATTGGTCGATAGCAAGGTGATAGATCTGAGGAAAAATGCCACGGTCAATTTGGATGTCCATCCGGCGGTAGAAAGGTGGATGATGAATCACAAAAGCAATTACGGTCTTCTCGTTCATGTGATGACTGGCTCGAAAAAATTAGAAAAGCAACATGTTAGACTAAAACGTAGTATCGACGAACAGAACGAGACATGGGTGATCAATCGTCCAATGTTGTTCACTTACATGGACGACGGTAGATACAAGATGACTTCTGGCAAGCAGATCTTGGATAGACGTGCCAGACGGGCAGCTTTAAGAAAGAACAGACGAAAGGATGGCCGAGAGAATTGCCGTCGACATCCGCTCTACGTTGACTTCGCCGACGTCGGTTGGAACGATTGGATCGTTGCTCCTCCCGGATACGACGCCTTCTATTGCCACGGAGATTGCCCGTTTCCTTTGGCGGACCATCTGAACTCGACTAATCACGCGATCGTACAGAACTTGGTCTACTCGACGAAACCGAGCATGGTTCCGAAAGCATGTTGTGTGCCTACGGCCTTGAGCTCGATAAGTATGCTCTATCTCGACGAGGAGAACAAGGTTGTCCTGAAGAATTATCAAGACATGGCGGTCTTGGGTTGTGGGTGTCGTTAGATCCGCATAAACTTCAAAATTAATCTATCAAACTCTCTCTCTCTCTCTCTTTCTCTTTCTCGAGAGAACAATTATTGATCGATGTGCGATATAGACGCTCTTCTTTTAAAATCTTTAATATCGTATTTAAGGAAAAGGCTCACTTCTTACAGTCATCTAAAAAAGAATATAAAGAATAAATTGTTAAAAAGAGTGAGAGACTGTTGAGTATAGAGACTTCGCTCTCTATACGGTATATTTTTATAATTCCATTTTCTTTAGACGATGAACGATTGTGCGAAAGTGTGTGTGTATGCGGTATGACAGAGTGTGTATAATCCTTTCGCGTTTATCGCGGTTTCGTTAAATAAAAAGAATAATTGAAAAAATTTTTATTAAAAAAAAAAAAACAAAACAAAAGAAAGTAAAAAAAAATCAAATAACGAAAACAATTATCCCTTGATTATCTTTATGATCTATTGGGAATATAGATCCGTATCGTTCTACGGATCATAATCAAAACTATAGACTATAAAAAAACATACAAGTTAAAGATAAAGAAGAAAAGTGCATATGCCTATAAGGACTTTTTTCTTTAATTTTCTTACATAACATGCCGTCCTATATATGTCTTGTTTGATTTCATTCCATCTCTTTTTATCATATTGTCAACGAAAGATAATGGAATATAACGGGCGTGTAACACTGTGGAAAGGCAGGAAACGTTGAAAGAGTGACGGCAGAATGAATTGAGAAACGGATAAGTATCGATTTTCTTGATCGTTGTGAAAGATACTCTAAAAAAAGACAATATTGTTTTTGTTCTTTCAAGCGTAATATACATACAAAAATAATCCTTTAGTTAGATAACACAAGTTGATCCTTTCACAGCGAATATGTTAAAAAGCTAGGAAAAGTATCAACATAGCAATCAATGATAAATAATAATAATAATAATAATAATAATAATAATAATAATAATAATAATAGTAATAATAATAATAATAATAATAACAATAATTATAATATTAATAATAATAATGATGATGATGATGATGATGATGATAATAAATAAATAAATAATTTTATATACACGCAGAGCAAACGAAATGACAAATGTGTGCCATGATCATGTGTACAACGTATAAAATTCAAAGTAAACTAATAATGAGAATAGAATATTCGTCCACATAGAACTGCGATACGTGCGCATATGCAATTATACTTAAGCGAACAATTAAGGTTTGCTTAAAGCATATAATGTATAATTATGTAGGCACATATAGAGAATTCCTGCCGCCTCAAATAAATTGTACCTGCCTACCTAAGGATTACTATTTATTATTTTTGCCAAAAGAAAAAAAGAGAAACACGTGTGTATATTTGTACAAAAAGAAATGTGTTAATGATAAGCGTATTTGTAAAATGTATAAAGTATAAGTAAACGACAGTAGGCGACGAGAAAGTACATGTAAACATTGTAAATAATGCATTTGTAAAGTATCATAAACATGTATATTCTATGGCATATCTTTATTTCTTATAATATTTGACCCTATTCCCAAATTGTACACAAAATACAGGTGTAAATATAGATTTTTCATCCAAGATTAAAATTCTAATTTAATAGAAAATAAACATTCGAAGAAAAGTCCAATTTGCAAAATCAACAATTAACACTTTTGTCTTTTACAAGCAAGCAAAGAAAAAAAGACAGCATGATCGAGAAGGAACATGGAGCAACGTAACAATCTTTAACTCCGATGATGTCTAAACAAATGCACTATTGTTTGTTTACTACTATAAATTATATTAAAATATTACATACACACAATACATTGTTTAAACAAATATCAAGTAATTAAAAGCATTTATTAATTGAACGTACCTCTGCATAAAAGAAGGAAGACACGATAATCACTCATCGGAATACAGAACAAGACAAGATTCGATAAATATTCAAGTCGTCCACGTGTTTGTTTTTGTTTACATCACTGGCTTGAGTCAACTTGGAATTTAAATTTAATACCTAAAAAAATTTCAAATCACAATTATCTTATATTCATGGAGAATTAAACGCTATGCAAGACACGTGAATTATATAACATATTTAAATAGATATATAATGATTGAAAGTATGAATTAATTACGATACGAATATAGATGGAAAAACTTACGTTCTTTATTCATTGAGATCCAGCAGCAAACTCGAGAACAGTCCAAGTAATCTATGTATCCACGTTATCGTCTACATCACTGACCACGATTGAACCTAAGTTTTAAATTTGAACCTGATTAAATTAAACATTACAATTACTTTATATATAAAACATATTAATTCATGGATTTGTAATGTTTAATTACTTTATATTTTTTATATACCATAAATAGAACTATAATTTGTTCAATAATGCAAAGACTCAACTACAAAAATGTAAAGACTTTATTAATTAACTAATGGAAAAAGCATGACTTTAGTCGTAAAGCATTTAATTTTTGGATGATTTGAATGAGATGATTTTAGATGATCTCCATACTACTACAAGCATAAGTGTCAACGTGGTAAAAGCGTAAAAGAAATATTTATAAGACTGCAAGCCATTGAAGAAGGATTCGACATGCCTACCATCTTCGAAAAATGACTTGCAGTCGATAGTTGCCCTCTTGAGCCACAATTTGTGGGGGCCTCTTCAGCATATAGCTTCTTCTTGCTTCGTGCCCTAACCATTGCATTGAAGCATTCCCTACGTGCAACGCAAGAACAGTTTTTATCTAAAGTTATTTATTTAATTTAAAAAAAAAAAAAAAGAAAAAAAAAATTGGAAAAGAAATGTGAAAGTAACATTTATGTTTGATTTATCCCTCAAAGCTATCCTAGCCTGCAGACGATCAATGGATTCGGAGAATCCACCAAACATGCACATCTACACAGGCACATTTAATCGAATGCTCCAGCAGATACAATATTTATTCTAATCGATGAACCTATTACAAACTAAGATTAACTCCTTGCACTCTGAAGATGTATAGGTATCGGTAAAAAATGAAGATTATAGAAGTTATGATATTTTCATTTTACGTATACAGATATTTTATGCAAGAATAAAAACATTCTGAATATTCTGGGAATCGCGAAGTGCAAGTGTTAATATACTTATAATTAAGTATCAAATTAATTCAAAATTCTTTGCTAAGTTCAAAAGATATGGGAGGTATTTAATGTTCTCATTTAATGCAAAGCTTTTCAAACTATTTGACACTATCAAGCCATGCAAAGCATCAGTAAAAGATGAAAAAATATGGGCATGCTGAAGGATTCTAACATTAGCTGATACTTCGCAAGTCCCCGGAGACAGATCTTCCCACTCCTAAGTGGGAATTACATTCTGCATCCGGTCCCTACCTAGTTACTTAAAGTTAAGAGACACATTCGCTCAGAAAAGGTATGCTACCTACCTACCTAACCCTATATTTAAAAAGAGCAAAACATACACACCAACACACACACTCCACGGTTCTCTCACATACCGCCAGGGTGCAAAAAGCCTACACTAGAGAGTATGCCCCGGGGCACCTCTGACACCCTAGCTCAAACGCGTATGATTCTTAATTAATAAAGGGTACGTACCAATTGCTGTAATCGGCTGACAAGGCTGATGATTATTGCATAAATGAATTAAGAAAGCATACTAGTATATACTAGTATATATACATACTAGTAGTATACGAGTATTACAAAGTTTTACAAAATATAATGACTCTACTATGCAAAACGATATTGATAATAATTTACTAGATATATTAGAAATGTATTTATATAAAGGTTATCGCGGAACGATGTACAATGCACCACCTAAAACGCACACACACAGGTGCAAAGTACATCGTGCAATCACCAGCACAATGACAGCCGCCAAAGGGAGAACTTAAAACTAAACCCAGACTGACTGTTTCTTACCTAAACAAGTAACACCTAGGCACATGCATAGATAAGAACGCAGAAAGCATGGGGGGGAGAAACGGGAATTAGTATAATTAATGCTGAAAATCCTGAGCTAAAAATGATTAACTTATAAACTAGGTCTAAGCGGACTATGACTCTACAAGTCTCTTTGCTCTTTGGCAATAACAAATTTGAAAACTAATAATAAAATTGCATATCAATTAAAGTAAGACTCATATTTAAATAAATTTATTGAAATATTTAATTTCATATAAAAAACCTCGGACGACTCCTTTCATTAAGCGGCTGTTCTAAAGAAGGAACAAGATCATGATACGCCACTTAACAGAAAGAATCTATCCGTCGCGGAGATTGTCTTCTTGCTCATTTTTTGGTACATCGATATCGATATATCAAAGCAGATCATAATTGAATTGACTAAGTACGAAGCAATGCATGCTTTTTTCTTATTAACGAAATCAGGTAAGCGTTTACCTGATTTCAACACTACTATCGCGTACAAAAATGAAGAGAAAAAGGTGCTCATTAAATGCACTGTAAATTAAAGTAACAAAACACGAGGAAACAAGAAGACCCTAGCCTGATATACAATAATAAAAAATTCACATGAGAAAAACTGCATATATAAGTAACCACTCGTAAATAAAACCAAATGGTTTTACTTACGGACACTCTACAAGCAAATCTACCAATACGACCAGTTACCCGTGCCGATACGGACCTTTCATCCTCGGCATGATGGGCACCGGAAGGAATTAAAATTTTTGCGCTTACTACTTAAGAAGTTCTGCGATGGCTCCAAGACACTCGTCCCCCTAGTTGTGGGTTGAATAATGTCACGAAGATGGTTGAACTGTGATTAATAAAATTACACAAAAGCAGATTAATTGTTTGTTCCATATCAATAAATTATTAACAAATATATGATTTAAACAATTAATGAAAAGTAACAATTTTAAGAAAGAAAAATATTTACCTGTAATTTTATTCAGACGAAGCTGACACGTTCGTCGATAAAGATGTAAATGAAGCACTCGATCGAAAACTTTTATTTCGCGCACACCGAGAACTTTTATTTCGCGCACACCGAGAACTTTTATTTCGCGCACACCGAGAACTTTTATTTCGCGCACACCGAGTTTAATTCGCGAATTTATTTCACTTTTAAAACAAACTATTGGGCCACCGAAACTTGAAACTTTTTCGCACAAGCACTGACTCTAAAATCGCATTGCGCGCGATCGACAATTACACTCGTATTAACTAAAAAAAAAAAAAGTATACACTTGTCTTCCAATCGATGGATGATCTGAAAAGAATCAAATTAATAATATAATAAAATATATTATAACAAGGAGATATATTTTTCGTGCGCGGAACAGGTCGTGACACGTTTCGAACGTAATGTCACGTATTAACCGCTGGGATTCCCCCTTCTACTCGTACATCGGAGATATTTTTGTTTATGTACGAGTTAAAGGACGAATTTTCTGCAAAGGCCAATGCCTTGTGATTGTTTTCTCCTTTCATTCATACACCGAGCATTGTCTCTCTTTCTTTTATTATCTTTCCTTATCGAATTACACGTAAAAGAAATAAACTTACTTGTAAGTAAGACGAAGATGGACAGCTTACGCGTATTCAAGGCATCCTGTCGGCTATCCGGGCGTGTAGAAAAACTGAAAATTATGCAATCGTACTAATAGAGTATAATGTTTTATCTTATATATACATGCATACGTGAATATATTTAATATAACATAAAATGAAAGTGCGCACACGCAATATATTTTGTATATACATGAATATACTATTCGCGTACATATGAAAACCAAATATAATACAAAATTCGATGGTTCCAAGCCAATTAACAAACAATTCTTAATTAATATATCGTTAAATAGCAAGACGATCATGTTTATCGCGAAAATAATACTGGAAAATTCAAAAAAGTTATAGCGCAGCAACCGTTTCGGCGGACGCCGATCGGTCAATTTCTTTTTTCGCGGATATTTCTTAAACGCGAAAAGGTTTCGATTTGAAAATAATACACGCGAGAGATGGTGTTTTTGCGAAACTTTTGATATATAGAAGAAGGTTGTACGTTAAAAAAAAATGAAACTTACTTTAAATTAAACGGAGAACGGCACGGGGTACCACCTGTTGAAACCGGTCGAACAAAGATGGCGACCACACCACCGGCTTGGTCCCTCTTGGTACCCTTCCCTTTTTCTCACCTCTGATTGGATACAATTTTAAGAGGATTTAATCAAGCCACCTGATTGGTTCACACTTCGATAATACATTTAAATCGAAATTATAATTTTATTTTATTTTTATGTCATATTCTTTCAAAGAATGTTATCGATATTATTCTAATCATAACTGAAATACAGAATAATGATTATAACTATAAATCATTAATTATTTCAACGAGAAATCGGACAATGAAATTTTAATATCTTATTCAAACTTTCGAACTTTCTGATTGGTCCACATTACGATAATATATTTAAATAGCAATTATAATTTTATTTTATTTTTATGTTATATTCTTTTAATGAATTTATCGATATTATAATCATAACTGAAATACAGAGTAATCATTATAACTTCAAATCATTAATTATTTGAACGAGAAATCGAACAATGAATTTTAAATATCTTATTCTAATTATCGTAATGTGGACCAATCAGAAAGCTCGATTAATTAATAATAAGATTGCGATCAAATATTCATTCCCATTTATGGGAAATAACTTTTAATTTATAGTTTTTATTATAAAAAGTGAAGTCTGACATTCCTTTTTGTATTTACTTTTATAAAATAGCAGAATAGAGCGAATTAATCGAAAGGGTACCAAGCGGGACCAAGCCTTTCCTTCCCACTTTAGGAGCCAAAGATTAATTCGCTCTATTCTGCTATTTTATAAAAGTAAATAGAAAAAAGAAATGTCAGACTTCACTTTTTATAATAAAAACTATAAATTAAAAGTTATTTCCCATAAATGGGAATGAATATTTGATCGCAATCTTATTATTAATTAATCGAGCTTTCTGATTGGTCCACATTACGATAATTAGAATAAGATATTTAAAATTCATTGTTCGATTTCTCGTTCAAATAATTAATGATTTGAAGTTATAATGATTACTCTGTATTTCAGTTATGATTATAATAATATCGATAAATTCATTAAAAGAATATAACATAAAAATAAAATAAAATTATAATTGCTATTTAAATATATTATCGTAATGTGGACCAATCAGAAAGTTCGAAAGTTTGAATAAGATATTAAAATTTCATTGTCCGATTTCTCGTTGAAATAATTAATGATTTATAGTTATAATCATTATTCTGTATTTCAGTTATGATTAGAATAATATCGATAACATTCTTTGAAAGAATATGACATAAAAATAAAATAAAATTATAATTTCGATTTAAATGTATTATCGAAGTGTGAACCAATCAGGTGGCTTGATTAAATCCTCTTAAAATTGTATCCAATCAGAGGTGAGAAAAAGGGAAGGGTACCAAGAGGGACCAAGCCGGTGGTGTGGTCGCCATCTTTGTTCGACCGGTTTCAACAGGTGGTACCCCGTGCCGTTCTCCGTTTAATTTAAAGTAAGTTTCATTTTTTTTTAACGTACAACCTTCTTCTATATATCAAAAGTTTCGCAAAAACACCATCTCTCGCGTGTATTATTTTCAAATCGAAACCTTTTCGCGTTTAAGAAATATCCGCGAAAAAAGAAATTGACCGATCGGCGTCCGCCGAAACGGTTGCTGCGCTATAACTTTTTTGAATTTTCCAGTATTATTTTCGCGATAAACATGATCGTCTTGCTATTTAACGATATATTAATTAAGAATTGTTTGTTAATTGGCTTGGAACCATCGAATTTTGTATTATATTTGGTTTTCATATGTACGCGAATAGTATATTCATGTATATACAAAATATATTGCGTGTGCGCACTTTCATTTTATGTTATATTAAATATATTCACGTATGCATGTATATATAAGATAAAACATTATACTCTATTAGTACGATTGCATAATTTTCAGTTTTTCTACACGCCCGGATAGCCGACAGGATGCCTTGAATACGCGTAAGCTGTCCATCTTCGTCTTACTTACAAGTAAGTTTATTTCTTTTACGTGTAATTCGATAAGGAAAGATAATAAAAGAAAGAGAGACAATGCTCGGTGTATGAATGAAAGGAGAAAACAATCACAAGGCATTGGCCTTTGCAGAAAATTCGTCCTTTAACTCGTACATAAACAAAAATATCTCCGATGTACGAGTAGAAGGGGGAATCCCAGCGGTTAATACGTGACATTACGTTCGAAACGTGTCACGACCTGTTCCGCGCACGAAAAATATATCTCCTTGTTATAATATATTTTATTATATTATTAATTTGATTCTTTTCAGATCATCCATCGATTGGAAGACAAGTGTATACTTTTTTTTTTTTTAGTTAATACGAGTGTAATTGTCGATCGCGCGCAATGCGATTTTAGAGTCAGTGCTTGTGCGAAAAAGTTTCAAGTTTCGGTGGCCCAATAGTTTGTTTTAAAAGTGAAATAAATTCGCGAATTAAACTCGGTGTGCGCGAAATAAAAGTTCTCGGTGTGCGCGAAATAAAAGTTCTCGGTGTGCGCGAAATAAAAGTTCTCGGTGTGCGCGAAATAAAAGTTTTCGATCGAGTGCTTCATTTACATCTTTATCGACGAACGTGTCAGCTTCGTCTGAATAAAATTACAGGTAAATATTTTTCTTTCTTAAAATTGTTACTTTTCATTAATTGTTTAAATCATATATTTGTTAATAATTTATTGATATGGAACAAACAATTAATCTGCTTTTGTGTAATTTTATTAATCACAGTTCAACCATCTTCGTGACATTATTCAACCCACAACTAGGGGGACGAGTGTCTTGGAGCCATCGCAGAACTTCTTAAGTAGTAAGCGCAAAAATTTTAATTCCTTCCGGTGCCCATCATGCCGAGGATGAAAGGTCCGTATCGGCACGGGTAACTGGTCGTATTGGTAGATTTGCTTGTAGAGTGTCCGTAAGTAAAACCATTTGGTTTTATTTACGAGTGGTTACTTATATATGCAGTTTTTCTCATGTGAATTTTTTATTATTGTATATCAGGCTAGGGTCTTCTTGTTTCCTCGTGTTTTGTTACTTTAATTTACAGTGCATTTAATGAGCACCTTTTTCTCTTCATTTTTGTACGCGATAGTAGTGTTGAAATCAGGTAAACGCTTACCTGATTTCGTTAATAAGAAAAAAGCATGCATTGCTTCGTACTTAGTCAATTCAATTATGATCTGCTTTGATATATCGATATCGATGTACCAAAAAATGAGCAAGAAGACAATCTCCGCGACGGATAGATTCTTTCTGTTAAGTGGCGTATCATGATCTTGTTCCTTCTTTAGAACAGCCGCTTAATGAAAGGAGTCGTCCGAGGTTTTTTATATGAAATTAAATATTTCAATAAATTTATTTAAATATGAGTCTTACTTTAATTGATATGCAATTTTATTATTAGTTTTCAAATTTGTTATTGCCAAAGAGCAAAGAGACTTGTAGAGTCATAGTCCGCTTAGACCTAGTTTATAAGTTAATCATTTTTAGCTCAGGATTTTCAGCATTAATTATACTAATTCCCGTTTCTCCCCCCCATGCTTTCTGCGTTCTTATCTATGCATGTGCCTAGGTGTTACTTGTTTAGGTAAGAAACAGTCAGTCTGGGTTTAGTTTTAAGTTCTCCCTTTGGCGGCTGTCATTGTGCTGGTGATTGCACGATGTACTTTGCACCTGTGTGTGTGCGTTTTAGGTGGTGCATTGTACATCGTTCCGCGATAACCTTTATATAAATACATTTCTAATATATCTAGTAAATTATTATCAATATCGTTTTGCATAGTAGAGTCATTATATTTTGTAAAACTTTGTAATACTCGTATACTACTAGTATGTATATATACTAGTATATACTAGTATGCTTTCTTAATTCATTTATGCAATAATCATCAGCCTTGTCAGCCGATTACAGCAATTGGTACGTACCCTTTATTAATTAAGAATCATACGCGTTTGAGCTAGGGTGTCAGAGGTGCCCCGGGGCATACTCTCTAGTGTAGGCTTTTTGCACCCTGGCGGTATGTGAGAGAACCGTGGAGTGTGTGTGTTGGTGTGTATGTTTTGCTCTTTTTAAATATAGGGTTAGGTAGGTAGGTAGCATACCTTTTCTGAGCGAATGTGTCTCTTAACTTTAAGTAACTAGGTAGGGACCGGATGCAGAATGTAATTCCCACTTAGGAGTGGGAAGATCTGTCTCCGGGGACTTGCGAAGTATCAGCTAATGTTAGAATCCTTCAGCATGCCCATATTTTTTCATCTTTTACTGATGCTTTGCATGGCTTGATAGTGTCAAATAGTTTGAAAAGCTTTGCATTAAATGAGAACATTAAATACCTCCCATATCTTTTGAACTTAGCAAAGAATTTTGAATTAATTTGATACTTAATTATAAGTATATTAACACTTGCACTTCGCGATTCCCAGAATATTCAGAATGTTTTTATTCTTGCATAAAATATCTGTATACGTAAAATGAAAATATCATAACTTCTATAATCTTCATTTTTTACCGATACCTATACATCTTCAGAGTGCAAGGAGTTAATCTTAGTTTGTAATAGGTTCATCGATTAGAATAAATATTGTATCTGCTGGAGCATTCGATTAAATGTGCCTGTGTAGATGTGCATGTTTGGTGGATTCTCCGAATCCATTGATCGTCTGCAGGCTAGGATAGCTTTGAGGGATAAATCAAACATAAATGTTACTTTCACATTTCTTTTCCAATTTTTTTTTTCTTTTTTTTTTTTTTTAAATTAAATAAATAACTTTAGATAAAAACTGTTCTTGCGTTGCACGTAGGGAATGCTTCAATGCAATGGTTAGGGCACGAAGCAAGAAGAAGCTATATGCTGAAGAGGCCCCCACAAATTGTGGCTCAAGAGGGCAACTATCGACTGCAAGTCATTTTTCGAAGATGGTAGGCATGTCGAATCCTTCTTCAATGGCTTGCAGTCTTATAAATATTTCTTTTACGCTTTTACCACGTTGACACTTATGCTTGTAGTAGTATGGAGATCATCTAAAATCATCTCATTCAAATCATCCAAAAATTAAATGCTTTACGACTAAAGGCATGCTTTTTCCATTAGTTAATTAATAAAGTCTTTACATTTTTGTAGTTGAGTCTTTGCATTATTGAACAAATTATAGTTCTATTTATGGTATATAAAAAATATAAAGTAATTAAACATTACAAATCCATGAATTAATATGTTTTATATATAAAGTAATTGTAATGTTTAATTTAATCAGGTTCAAATTTAAAACTTAGGTTCAATCGTGGTCAGTGATGTAGACGATAACGTGGATACATAGATTACTTGGACTGTTCTCGAGTTTGCTGCTGGATCTCAATGAATAAAGAACGTAAGTTTTTCCATCTATATTCGTATCGTAATTAATTCATACTTTCAATCATTATATATTTATTTAAATATGTTATATAATTCACGTGTCTTGCATAGCGTTTAATTCTCCATGAATATAAGATAAGTTATGATTTTTAAAATGTTTTTTCTTTTTCTAGAATGATGAACCATTGCAGTAATACTAAGTTACTATTGAATACATCCTAGTATACAGTTGCTGCAGACAGTCAAAAAGTCAAGAAGATTTGAAATAAAATCTGTGGAAAGATTGTGAATATAAGTACCGTATATTTAATAATATTATTATACACTTATTTGCATTAAATAGTATAAAATCATTTTATCATTTTATGTTACAGGTTGTTACAAATAACTAGGATGAGAAGTCACGCATTGAAATTTAGTACATCATATTTTTTTTTTTGTATTTATAATTATAGTTTTAAGTGGTATTTTAATGTAATAACTTTATGACGTTATTGAACAAACTTTACTTCTATTTATTGTATATAAAAAATAGAAAGTAATTCATGAATTAACATGTTCTAGATAAAAAGTGATTATAATGTGAAGTTATATATTTCAAGGATACACAGCGCTGCATCAGTTTTCTTATTTGGACACTGCATTAAATGATAGAAAAACTGCTTTTACTGTCTTACCGACGTTTATTTTACAATTTATCTATTGGTTTTTTAGGACTGTTGATAAAAATGATTTTAAGATTATTTCTCATGGTAATGTTGTAGAACTGCATTATCATCATGAAATGTTACTGAATGCGTAGCGCACTCTATAAGTTTCTAATACTTATGTGAATAGAAAACGCGCGTTCGCATGCGCGTATTCAACATACATAAAATTAGAAAGTAATAGTGATTATATAAATGATGATAATAATCCTTTATTGTAATCGCGATAAACATATTTACTAAGGTACTTTTATTTCTCGGCAGAATTATATTTTATACGATAAATAAAATTGTTAAAGGTTTTGCAAAAATTTCTGTAGATAATGTATTTTTTTTTTTTTTATTTTTCGAAAAGAACCTTTATCATTGATCACGATAAGCGTAGATTACAGCACTAACGCCATAAAAGTTATTCAAGATCGATCAAACGTATGGTTATTGTATTATCTTTGTTAGAAACTGCACAGAACGAGATAGCAATTAGATAAATTACAAAATAAAATTTCGAATAAAATAGAAAGAAAAGGAAGAATATGTCGATAATATCCACGCTATTGATTATTACTGTTAAAACAAAAATTCAATTCTCTCTTACATGAATCGGTAACTATAATTTCTCGAGGAAATTAGGTTGGTTTGTTTCATAAATATTCAATGAAAATTTCGAAAATGGTTGATAAATAAAAAATTGTTTAAGGTATCAGGGTACTATGGGGTTGCTTGTACACGTAAATACGGATATTAAAAAGAAATATTTATCTGTGCACTCGTAGCGTAAACCTTGTTCGGGAGCACTTGTCCGCTAAGCCTGAACACTTCATCTCAAGGGTCTCTTGTCATTAGCAAATCATAAGGTGCAGCCGATTGTCAAGTAGTAACAATTAGTGATTTATCTTTCATAATGAACACTCCAATGCATATATGAAATTCCATTTATCCCTTTTCCACCCATAATGAAAAAATCGCAGTATAAATCGCAAAAATAATGTCTTAAAAACAAGAAAAGGGAATATTTCAAAATCTTATTCACCTTTTTTCTTTCGAACGTTTCCTCTTTCCAAGTTAACAATTAATCTATCAACAATATCCTGCAACTTTATCAATGATAGAAGAGATTATTTTATTAATACACTGATCGATCTTTCTATCTCTTTTGAAATCTATCTCTATCAGTTTAGAAAAAAGAACACATTATTAGTTCTCTATATCTTGGAATCATTACACGTGTTAGATAGGATGACCATTTTTATTATTATTATTATATATAGGTATATACTTGAACTTTTCTAGCTTAAGAAAAAATAAACTTTTTAAAAACTTAACGATATAAAATATAAAATATAAGCTTGTAAAAAAAATTCAGCTTGTTCATGTTAACAGAAAAAATATTTCTGTATCTGTCATATTAAGTGTTTAAATATAATCACCCTATCATTCTTTATTTATCATGATGACAATAAATACAAACGATAACAATATTGATTGTTGTAATTGCAAGTAATAGACGTATCGAGTTTGACGAAATAAAGACTTTGGTATTTGGGCCTCCTTCCTGTGTTACGGCTGACGGTAGTCAAACTAATCTATATAGGGTGTTATCAAATAGATAACGTTGCCAGAGTACCTATCTGGAAGCCATATTTTTGATACAATGTACAGGTGATCGATATATCGCTACATAGTTCTCAGTAAGTGGGAACAACTAAACGGAATTGGTTGCTTAGAAAGCAAAATGATCGAATATGAGTTGTTTGTTGCTGTGATAAAACTGAGTGATGCTTTTTGAAAGAATTATACATCCTCTAATCTGAAACATTATCATTATTCTAAAATTACGCTAAAATTTTTATTACGGCGGGAAAATTTTAAATTTTAAAAGAAATAAAAAAGTAAGAAGAAAAGAGGAAGAAGATGGCAACTGGATACGACGATTGCTATGATGCTTCCTGGCATCTCATACCACCTGATTATGTCAGCAATGAAGAAGACTATAGGTAAAGACAAAAAGATATAAATAAAAAAAATTCATAGATAGACATTAAGATAAAATTTAAATGAATATATATATATATATACATACATATACATATACATATATAAATCGATTAGTATATCCGATTAGGCGAATAGTACCGGAAACGAGTTTAAGGACAGTCACGCACATTGGTTGGATCCTTTGGCGTAGAGTGGTACGCCTTGTTACACGCTTGTAACACCTAAGAACTATAAGGGCGATTGTATTATAACACCTGTTGGTTTCCACCATAAATTTAGTATTAATCGCTAGCGATTATTTCCCTCTCTCTCTCTCTCTCTCTCTCTCTCTCTCTCTCTCTCTCTCTCTCTCTCTATCTATCTCACTCTTCTTTTATCCAATGGAGTCAACTTATCGTTTTAACACGACAATCTTGAAGCTGCTCGATTTTACTTTCAGAAAAAAGGTATGGATGCTCTTAAAAGCGCTACTTAAAAAGACGTAAGTAGATCTAACTTAACAAGCCGTGTTAGGTTCAAGTCACGTTTCCTTCTCAGCATGCCGAATACACTTTTTCGAATGAAAAAAGGTGTCAAGAATGAAAGAAAGAATTCTTTCGAAGCTTTTCTTCTCTATATGTTTGTCCATAGGCCTATTTAGTTGACCTTCCGTCAGTGTGTGTGTGTGTGTGTGTGTGTGTTCGTAGTAAGCGGACCGTACTACGGACAGTAGTACTACGTTCATTCATGAATGGAGAGCCGCTCGATCCTTTGTAACGAGTTCATGAATGAACGTGTACTACAGCATTTTTCTTAAACTACACCTTAACCCACCGATATCCGGTTTTTTCATTCCCTCTTATTCTTCAACCAAAAGGCAATTTTCTTTAACTTTTCGTTCTAAGAAATTGTTCATTTACTAAGATCGTTTCTAGTACACACACACACGCGCGCACAAATTATTCTTGAAAGTATGTAAAAGATTTAATTAGAATGGAAAGATGATATTTGTCAGACAATTTTTAATTTATTTCTATATATTTTATGTGTAGCATATTAGAATTTTTAGATAAAAAATTTTAAGTCATTTTATCAAGAAGAGAATTCTAAAAGTTCTTATGTTTATTATATATCATATTAATAATAGTTATACTTTAAGAAATACGTGTTATTTGACTTCAGAATTTTATTTTCTTCGAATTTCGAGACATTTCTTATCCAAGGAAAAGTAACACTTATTGCCTAATTCTCAAGTACTGTATCTTCTCTCTTTTGTAACTAAATCTTTTTTCCGATAATAACTTTATTGCAATATTGTAATGGTAAAAGGTACTTGAGCAAGTACTATGCTCAAATAATATTCTATGGTGGTCAACTGTGGGTGGACACTCGAAACGAAGATACGAAGAATGCTTTTGACAAATTCAGGTGTCGACTCCGAAACGTGCCGACTTGAATGAAGGTTCATCCATTTACGAGATATTTCTTTCTATTCAGTATTACCATCACAATATCAGTACCTGTCGGTCAAACACCTGAGACTTCCGACGGTTACTTATTTATTGCCAGTACGTGCTCACGCAAAACTCGTCGAATATTTCAAGTGGCTCTCACTTTTTCTCTCTTTCCTCGAGTACGTATCTTACCTTCCAAATAGTATACTAAATGATATATTCCAAATAATTTGATATTTTAACAATGTCACATCTGTTCAAACCAAATTAAGTTAAAAATGAAATCAAATTTTGATTTCTTACCACGTAAAATCCATAACACATGTATCTTTACTCTATTTTCTTATAAACAAAATAATTATTTCAATCGCTAATTCTACTAAATCCAATCAGGTACAAACGAGTCTATAATTTTAATCATTTTTTTGCACAATGTAAAAGAAGCAACGATAATTAAAACAACGTTATCTTGCATTAAAATAAAAAGAAAAGAAAGTAGGAGTCGCATCCTTGCCAGTAAAACAATGACGCGCAGACAAATTGGGTTGCGTGTTCGAAACAAGTTGGCACAGCTATCGCCAAACAGTCGTGGGAGACTGGCAAATGTTCCTCGATTGCTTGAACCTCCAAGTTCTTCATATTTCTCTCTTTCTTTCTCTCTTTATCAACGACTAGGAACGAGGCTCGAAATTTTTCCAGGGTTAACAACAGTAGGAAAGAAGTGGAGAGAAAAGAGCGTGAAGATAATGAAAGAAACAAAAGAAAAGAAAAAAAAAATAAAAGTGAATCTCCTAAACTCGATTCTAACTGAGTTAGACGGTCAACCACC
This sequence comes from Dolichovespula saxonica, assembly GCA_911387935.1. Taxonomy (NCBI): domain Eukaryota; kingdom Metazoa; phylum Arthropoda; class Insecta; order Hymenoptera; family Vespidae; genus Dolichovespula; species Dolichovespula saxonica. The sequence continues at coordinate 3,347,906 of OU427013.1, forward strand.
ACAGTAACGAGCTTTCTTTCGTGACTCACAGAAGTAACAAATTTTCTTTCTTTCTTTTTTACATTTTTATCCATGTTATATATATGTGTGTGTGTCCGTGTTTTCTTTTTCTATATATCAAGAAGAGAATTTTAGAAGGAAGTCCAAAGAACGATTAGATTCAGAGCCTTAGGAAGCTTTTTGACTTCTCTGAAAATTCGACAAAAGATCCTATGAATGGACCGGAAATTCGCTTGATCCTCTTCCATTTGACCTGTTCCTTTTTCTCTTTCTCTTCCTAAATCGAGTAACTTCGAAGATCCGTTTTCTCGTTTCTATGTTAACTTTACGATAAAATACATGCGCACATATTTTTTTATTTTTTCTTCCCTACTTCGATAAAATCTAACAGCAAATATCGACGTCCCTATGCTAGAAAGAAAGAACTACGCTATTAACCTACTTTTACGTATCGATAGACCTCGATCTAATAAAACGACAGGTATAAGTGAGTGTGTGTGGGTGTGTGCGATAGAAAAAGAGAGAGAGAGAGAGAGAGAGAGAGAGAGAGAATGAAAAAGAAAGAAGAAAAAGTACGAAAAGACACGGTAAAAGCACCACTAATGTTCTTCCGCATTAACACTCGAGCTAAAGTATACTTCTCTGTGAAAAAAGGTCTCTGATCGATGAAGCCAGCCGATTGGTTGGCTTGCTTCGAGCTTAGGAAATCGAGGTCCTGAAAAGCATCGACCTACCCTTGCAGGCATCGACGTTTCTATTGGCTACTACATTGCTCCACCCCCTTTTACCAAGTTACCCCGGTAACATCACTGGTACGAGAGTAAAATTACACACGACTTCCTCGATTTTTCTTTTCAATTTTTCTACCCAACTAAATGATCTCAAAAAATTTAATCGAGCCAAATTAAAATGAACAGTATTTTGATCTCAAAAATCCTGATATTTTCATTTTTCTATTTTTTTTTTTTCTTTAATATTTACTTTTATTTCTTTTTTTTCAATTTGTATTCCAACAAAATAATGATCAAATGTGAACTTGAAAATCTGTCGATTATTTAGAATAAATTTGTTCTTAAAAAGAGACCGAGGAAGAACGATAGATGCTGATACTATATTAGGTCAATTTCCACGAGGGGTGGAAGCAATGGATTCGTTGGCTAAGCGAAACGTGGGGATGAGTATATAAAATCTCCGCCCCTTTTCGAAGAACCGCCCCTAGCTTCGAGGGTGCTTCAGTGAACGAAACGGAACGGAGGTAGGGACACTAGCGGTCAAGTGTTCGTCGAGTACACTCAAAAACGACAAGAAGAGTCCTTCACCTTTTGCGAAAAGGGACTCGAGAGACGAGCTACTTAAAAGTAGGCCGAGACACTTCGTCAGCGAATACGTGAAAACTTGCGAACCGTTCGGATCGGCTTCGTATTTATTTGTGTATTTGTGTGCGTGCGTGCGTGCGTGCGTGCGTGTGTGTATCTGTGTATGTGATTTAAACAATTTCTTTTATATATTTTCTTTACGTTTCAATTCGGTGATAAACTGATCTAACAATTTAAAAAAACGAAGAAGAAGAATGAGGAATTGTGAAGTATTATATCAATTCAGAGTTGTGGGATCAAGGTGTGTTTCATTAAGAAACTATAAAAAGAGTGTTCAAGATTAAATTGTTTTTTTAAAAAAAAGATTTGAAATAAATTTTAGAAAGATAAAAAAATTAAAAGACAGAGAGAGAGAGAGAGAGAGAGAGAGAGAGAGAGATAAAAAGATAGAAGAAGATTCAAAAGAATAAGGATTTTCAATAGAAGAGAAGTAACCCGTTTGACGCGTTTCAACATTAACAAAAAGTTCGTCAAGAGTTCGTCAAAGTTCATCAAGATTAAACAAACTGTTCTTTAGGAATCGTACAGAAATTAGAAAACAAAGAGAGAGAGAAAGAGAGAGAGAGAGAGAGAGAGAGACAGAGAGAGAAGATTTGAATGGAAGAACAGTGATTAGAGATGTTTCAACAACATTAAAGACTCTTGCAAGTTCTAATTAAACTTTTACAATGGCGGACAAGAATAAAATTTTGCCTTGGCCACTTCTACCCTACCCAGCCAGTCTTTTGAATCACGTTTGGTACAGTCAACTCGCATTAAATACTAGGTAATCCATCGATTAAAATTAGCATGTTCTCGGCTACCTCTTTCGTTGATTAGTTTCTTTTTTCTCCTTCTTTTTTTAGTAGCCTTTAATTATTTTAAAGACATTCGTAACGTAGCACGTAAAATATAATCTTTACATAATCGATTAAATATCTTGATAGGCCCACGAATTCTTACACGTGTCTTCGGCAAAGTTCTCGTATCGTTTATTTTTTTATCGGATCAAGTATCCGTTTCGTTATCGATACGAAAACGAAACGTAGCTCGATCTTTCGATCTTAGCTTAGATCCGATTGAAATCACGGATCAATATAAATTTATTTCATTTATTCTAAGAAAAAATCTTTCGATATGTTACGAATCTTTGAAATAAGATCAATGTCATTGTGCGTTTTAAATCTTTATCATAAAGCACATTCATTTAAAAATTAAATTAAACGTGTTATATTGTGGCAAATATATAAAGATATAAATAAAAAACAAATACACGTGTAAACGAGAGTGGTTAATATAAAAGAGAGATTTGAATGCTGGATAGCAAGATAATTTTGATACTAACGAACGAATAAAGCGAATTAGAGTTTATCGTAGGAAAATTTGTTCTCAAAACATTTCTTATTTTACAAAAGCGATACTAGCGAACGTGTCATGATAATAGGTAGTTTGGCTTAAGGAAGAAACGGAAAAGATATTTCCTAACAATAAGCTAAAAGTAGCAGGTATTTTTGCGAACATTCTTCTTTTTAATCGGATTTTAAAAGAAGCCGAGCCTGTTGTGTGGCTTCTTGACGAATCGTCACGTGGCTTTTAAAACTCGCAAGACAATTTTTCAGAGATTGGATTGGATCGACTTTTTGGGCAATACCCTTCTTAATCCTTTTTTGAAAGTAAATAAGAGCCAGCTTAAAAGATTTCATTTTATCTTTTTTATCTTTCTTTTCATTTTTTTTTATTTTTTTATTTGTTTATATTAGTTTTATTTTCAATTTCTCCTGTTGAAGCGATTAACTGTACATCACTTGATGTATGTTTATAATTATAATCACACTGAACATATCTTTTACGTTTTTATTTTAGAATATTAGAAAGTATGAAAATGCCAGCTAGAACGTCAGGTTTTCACATAAGTGATATATTGGAACTAAACGATGCTAAACCATCTCAAGAAGAGAACGAAGTTCAAGGTAATAGGAAAATTTTACAATTTTCTTAATGTCCAGTTTAAAAAAAAAAAAATCTATACGATCTATAATAAATATCAGAAGTTGTAGAGGAAGCAATATATATAATTCTACGAAATGCACAAAATACTAACATATTTTGCAAATATCTATCGAATCTTACAAAATGATTTGCATGATCTATAATAAATATATCGAACACGTTATAGGAAGTACAACTGTTCTACCGACGGCGAATGACGTTCCATCTGCCTATCAACAATTTTTAGAACACACGACAGCAGCCATGTTACAACCAGCAATGCATGCGAATCTTAACAGGGGTAGTTTGCCGCCGCCACCCCCAGCATTACTTGGCTGGCCAAGTGGACCTACAGCTTTACCAACGACACTACCGCAACCTTTAGAAGAAGTAAACAGTAAGAAAGCTATTTTAACGAGTTAGTTAGAAAAATGTTGATTTCCATTCGTTTCGTAAGGGTAGCTACATAGCTACCTAGCCATCCCTGCTACCTAATAAATAGGGGTGCCGAATATTCGCAGGCGGGATGCGAACCGTATTTATTTAGAAGCCTACAATTGGTCCGTTCGAGCTAAGCAGGATCTAATGGTCCTATAAAAGGTGCTTGTGGCTGCTGTACCACGATTGGCGAGCAAACCAGGACAGATGTCTTTTCGGAGAACAGATGCGTTCACGAGCCCTCGATGAATCCAAATTGTCACGCCCAGAATGTACTACGTTGCCCTATCCCTTTGCCCTTCGTGTGATTTTTTCTTTCTCTCTCTCTCTCTCTCTCTCTCTCTCTCTCTCTCTCTCCCTCTCTCTCGATCTATCTATCTTCTTGTACTCTCTTCAGGGATATAACTTAGCGTACTTTACACGACCCAAAAATTAGACCGTTGAAAATATTAGGGATCCTTTTCTATGACAGTGAATCGTATCGATCATCTTTCTAAAAAAAGAAATTGATTTCAATTGCAATAACATTAGAATGACGAGAAGAATTTTTTTTTTTTTTAATATCTCTTATTACCTTTGATACTATCAACGATCCTTTCCTATTACGGTCAATTAAATTTTGCTAAAAAAAAAAAACAAATCTAAATTAATAATTTCAGTAGCATTAAAATGCAAGAATAATTTTTTAATAATATTTTTTTCTTACCGTGTTAATTATCAAGAAGATATCAGGAATTTTTTTTTTCTGTTATATCTTATCGCATTCTGTTAAAAAGAAAAATCTAATTAAATTCTAATAACACTAGAAAACAAGAGGATTATTCAAGAAACATTTTAATGACAAATCTTAGGTGTGAGATAGTTTAATTGAAATCACAGAGAACATAGTATTAGAAGTAGAAACTAATCTCCCATGAAAATGATATGGTTAATCCCATAGGGGATGTTTCAGAGTGTTTCGGCATCAAATAGGCTTTATATTACTTCGCACCCTCTCCCTACGAAAAGGAAACGTCTCACAAAAGCATATTGTACGATCGCGAAAGCCACGATACTTTGGTCTACATTGAATTAGCGAGTCTTACGGTCACCACCCTATCGGAAGCCTATCACCCTCACGACACAAACCATAAAACAAATAGTAACGATTCTCAACCAACAAAAAATATTCGTCTCGTTGAATTTGCCTAGAGATTTTTCTAATGAAAAGTAACTTGTGTGAACGCATAATTTAAAAAAAAAAAAAAGAATGAGTTCACTCTAGTCTCGTGAAACGTTTCTAGAAAAAAAAAAATCAATGCCCTTCTGCATCTGCTGCCAATCATCGTTAAGAGCTTTCGTGCCGACTCGAAATGCAGCTGCACTCCTTTACACCTTTCATTATCGAGTCTGGCGTGATGTATGCATCCAAAAAGATATTTTCTAAATGTCTACTAACTAAATTTAGAATCTCTAACATTTTTTTTTACAAGGAAAATAATTACATTGAAATTATGATAAATTTTGAACGAAAGAGTTAGAAGTGCGAATCGGCTTTTTAATACACACGTCGAAATTAAAATTTAGAGAACACACATCTCTTGAAAGAAACATGTGAAGGAACATCGCGCGTTGTATTGTGCTTACAGTTCTCCAACAGCCAGACTCGACGAGTCCAGCAATCTCAGAGCTATCCTTCCCGTCGCAACAAGAGAACAGCCACGAGTCTAAGGACGAAGAGTCGCAAGATTTCGAGGAGGAACATCCGAACGGCGAAACACAAAGTCACGAGGCCGAACATAAGAAGAGAAAACGACGAGTATTATTTTCTAAAGCTCAAACTTATGAGCTCGAGAGAAGATTTCGTCAACAGAGATATCTCAGTGCACCGGAAAGAGAACACCTAGCATCGATTATACGATTGACCCCAACGCAAGTTAAGATTTGGTTTCAAAATCACAGGTATAAGACGAAACGTGCGGCAACTGAAAGAGTCGAAGCTGGTGGAAGTGGTTGTTCACCAAGAAGAGTGGCAGTTCCAGTGTTAGTAAGAGATGGTAAACCATGCCAATCAAAACTGATGGAACCGACGACTTATCCCGGGAATGGTCAAGTGCCTATGGCTCCTTACATGCAAAAACCATACTGGTGGTAAGATTTAATCGATTAACAAATATGTGTGAGGCCACATTAGTACGACCTCGAACACCTTTATAAACCTCGTCAGATCTAGTCAGGATTAAGGCGTTATCAAGGAAGAATGGAAAAAGTGATGTTCTAAGAGATCCTGACTGAAAATCAATGAACAGGGATTCATTTGTTACGTTTATCAAAAAACCAAAGAGAATTTATTTGGGACGATTTAAACGATTAAATGCTCGTCTCGTATTAAAAGAATTCCTGACGAGAATGTGATCTTAATAGTGCTAATGGAATGAAATAATAATAATAAAAAAAAAATAATAATAATAAAATAAAATAATAAAAATAAAAATAAATAATCGTGTAAATTCGATCTCGTATAGATGAATGTGTAATGACTCTTATTATCTTCGTATAGTAGGACGTAGTGTGATACGTACGAATGAAAGTCCAACTTTACGTACTTCAATTTGTCTTGTTCTTTTCTTTTTTCTTTCTATCAGCAAATTGTCCAAGTGAAAATTAGAAAAAGAACAATATGAGAATGATATATCAATCTACTTCAATTTCTATAATCGAAATCTCTTCGAAAGATTGATATCTTTGTGATGCATCGTTTATACGATTTTTAATTGTTAATGTGTAAAAAAAAAGGATTGCACAAGTTCGTCCTTCAATAGTCTATTAGACAATTATTTCAGTAGATTGTGTATATATGTACATTCTGTATAATACATGGTATAAACTAATATATATATATATATGTGTGTGTATATATATATACACACACACACATATATATATATATATATATATATATATGAGAAACATATTTAATAAATTCTAATCCCAAGAAAATACATCTAACATTATTCTTATCACTAATTCAATGGCCGATAGTTTATTGAACGACAATCTATCGAGCCCTTTTAAGGGCTACTGTGCGCTTCTTTTCTACTGCTCCTTTCCTTTCCCTTTTTCGATGCACGTCGGAAGCCAACGTAGCTTGAGTGACAAGCTTCCGGTTTCCGTTTCCCTGCAGCCATCTTGTTACCGGTTTAGATTTCCTGAAGGCACCCTATCGTGCTTTTCTAAGGGTCAGTAGCCTTTTAAGACGGTCTCTCATATACAACAAATTGTCCCTATAGATCATTTATTTAAATCGAGATTTTATTTTAAAATCATACAATTTTTTGATTTTCTTTAGACAAATTTTTATTAAAATCTCCACAATTTCAAACCATCTAATTTCCTTTATATCGAATAGAAAAATTTATATATACACACATACACAGAGTAATATTCCCAGATATTTCATTTTTCGTATTTTTTAAATCTCGTCTAATTTCCTTGATTTTTATTAGAAACATTTTAATATAAATTATAAATTTGAACGGTAACAGGATTGTTTCAGTATTTTTTTATATTGTCATTATATTATTTATTTTGATTAGAAAAATTCTAATTAAACGTTTTGCAATATTAATCTACATAGAGAGAAACATTTTTCCTATTTTTTATTATTCTTCTTTTTTGAGAAAAATCTATTGAATTGAAAACAGACGAAAAACTTTCCAGATTTCCTATAAAAGGGATCAAAGATGAGCCCCTTTAACATTTACTATCTCTTCTCGTTATCCGAAATATATAACGAGAGAGATGACGTAGCGAAGTAAATGGAGTGGACAGCGGCCAGCATATGCTTTGTGGCGATCCTTGAAAGAGAGAAAGAGAGAGAGAGAGAGAGAGAGAAGTAATGTACAAAACGAAAGCACCCCCGAGCAAAGAAGAATATGTGATGTCGAGGCCTGCGAAATGCCACTGTGCATTCAACCGAAAGCATGAGATAACATTCAACCAGCTACACTAGGTCGTACCATGATTTATATGACCGCCTGTAATCTATAGATTTGGACATAGTCCACTGACCTTTAGCTACCATTCCCCACCTTTCACTATGAAGACGTTTTTATAACGAAGAAAATCACTCGCTACCTTTGAAATCTTTCTACAAATTCATACTAAAATCAAAGAGAAAAATATTCACTATTAAAAATACAAAATTTCCATGGGTCAGTATATGTATATATATATACAAATATATTGTAAGGCAATCGATAGAAGAAAATAAATTGATAGTTTGTCGAGCAACGGGACGTCCCCTAATATTTCCGAATCTAATCGAGGGGGTGTGTTAGCAGTTACTACTCTCCGTGAAGCAAGAAAAAAAGGATAAAAAGAGATAGAAAGAAAGGCTGGTAAAAGAGAGAAAAAAAATGAAAAAACTTTGACAATACCGTTGTAGAGAAGTGGATGGGGGTTGAAAGGGCAAGACTGTGTTCCGGACTGCTTTATTGCCTGATTTCCGTGGGGTGGACTTTACGTATAAAACGCAAGAGACCTTCTTTTCTATCTCTCTTTCTCTCTCTCTCTCTCTCTCTCTCTCTCTCTTTCTCTATCTATCTATCTATCTATCTTTCTATCTATCTATCTCTGATTCCACAAATGACATGGTCAGTGACTTTATTCTTCACATAAAATGTAACAAATATAATAAAAAAGAAAAAAAGCGGAACCCTTTCAACAATCCTTTCGCTGATAATCTCAAAGACCTTGAAGCTCGTGCGACTACTAAATTTCATGGTAACCAGCATAGTAAACAATCGCAATGTACAATCTACCGGATATGGCCTTCCTTTTTTATACATATTTTTTCAAGCCAATCAAATGGCACGTGCCGATGTCACTTTGGATGATACTGACACACGCGACCGGAAAGAGCATCCTAATTGCTATCGATTTTCTATCTGATAAGTATTTTTTAAGAATTCTCTATTCAACTTGTCTGAGTGAAAGAAAGATAGAGAATTCTTTAGCGATTTTTCGACGTGCCGATTCATACACACACACACACACAATTTTCTCTTCCTTTTCAAAGTACGATAAACGAACAGATAGACAGAAAGTTTAGACGATTGAAAAACTTTCGCGAACAAAGTTCTTCCTAAACCCTTGACACTTTTTCTATTTTTTCGTTAAGAAAATCGAACGTTTGGATATATTCAATTGAATCCATCGAGAGAGATTAGAATTGTAGAAATAAAGAAAATGGAAGGGATTCGTCGAGTATAATAAAATCGAAGATCTAATAGTAAATTATAAAAAATACTCTTATTCTTCTTCTCCTCCTCAAGATATGAAGCTAAGTGCAACGAGGTATTGGATGTTTGCCAGAAGGAATCGTATTGGTCGAGATTATAAGTCTTTGAGGGTAGAAAAAGCACAGAAAGTAGATTAATCAAAGGAGAAATTCCGGGCGACGAGCAACCACCGACAAAGCATATTCCCCGCTAAGAATGGATCGTTTCCGGTTCCGTTCTCTTTATGGTACATTGCGGCTCAGCGATGTATTAAGATTACTTAATCAATAAAATCCCGAAGAAGAACGAAAAACTAATTCGTTTTTCACTTATTATACTTCGCAGTAGCCTTTCTTCGAGATTTTTTACATGAAAATTTTTTATTATTGATGTTAACGTTTAACAAATTTGTGGAATCTTCGTTCATATGTACTTCTATATAAATGTGTTTAATATATAAGTTTCCTAGTTTGTTCTAGACACGTGTGTCAAATGGTTTAAACGAGTAGGATAGTTGGACAAACAAGAATTTGATCGAACCGTTAAAATGACCAAACACTGACACTCGATATTAATGCTCTCACTCTCAATTAACGGTAAGAGGTACACACACACACACATACAAACAGACAGTCACATGTATCTAAATCGGTATAACATTTAAGAAAGAATTATAATTATAATGTTTCTTGAATTAGAAGATTTCGCATAAATTACGATCATATTTTTAAGTATTAAATAACAAAAGATAATATTTGTCTCGGAGAATGATCTCGCAGATGTTCGAAGTATCGATCACATTCGCTTTAAAATTCTTTTGTGTCGTTCTTCCTTGAAGGAGATAGAAACTCGTGTAAATCATTGGCAAACGGTACAGAAAAAAAAAGTTGTAGGACCTTTTCCGAGCGACGGCTCGCTTTAAGCAGATTTAGCCGCGAAACCAGGAAACGTTTAAGAGGGTGAAGCACAACTCTGAGTTAGGGGTTGGTGCAAAGTAGCTGAGATGAAGGAAAAAGAAAAAAAAATATATCCCTTCCTTTCTGTCCATGTTTTCTCTAGATCCGTTGATATAATAGACGACCCGTTCGATCCTAGATTTTCGATTTCCTATTCGTTTATTCTTTCATTCGTTTATTCTGTATCTGGAATTTGTTTTTCTACAAGATACTTTCTGATTTCTGTATAAACCTTTGTCAAATTCGTGTATTTTCTTGTATGTTCAATTATAAATAGTAATCTAGTATCTGCATAATAGAAAGATATATTACTAATTCTTTTATATATATATGCGTATACATTAAAGTTTCCCTTTGGGTCGAGGATAGAATATACTCACGGTATCTTCTGATTCTCGTAAAAGGCGACTAATAGGGGTTGAGTGTTAGACTGACGATTCAACCTTGTAAAAATCCACTTGTTACAGAAACACTAGGGAGAAAAAGACAGACTAATAAAATAGAAATAGGAAGAAGGTTTCTTCTAACAGAGATCACTGGTGCAAATCATGAAGGAGACCGAGGCCTACTATAGGCCGTGTGCGTCGGCTGAAAATAAAATAAAAAATTGTTTTAACATGAATTCATTTCATCTTTTAAATTTCATTAAAAATAGTTATAAACTTATATGCAACTGTATGTTAAGTTGGCATTAAATATACGGTTATGGTTTTTATGAGCGACGATAAGTAAAAAAGTCGTGCATCGAAAGTCGAACGTTCGCCGCCGCCAATTCGATGCACCCTAATTTGATGAGCACGTGTCGAGCAGTGACACTCCCACGCCCTGTTCTCGCTATTTTCCGTCGAGTTACAATGGAACGTACTATATGACACACGTATAAACCATTAAATGATGGTTACGCTGATATACAGGCATATGTGTACGGAAGATCGCGTGGAAAAAATTGTCAACGAGAAATTCGATTTAAAAACACTTGCTCTCTTTCTTTAGTTTCTTTTGCTTTTAACATTTTTGAATTTTATTGTGATTTGTTAATAGTTATAAAAATCATTGTCACATCTAATACGAAGAAATACTTGTTTGACAATATAATATATTTATATTGTCAAATATTATATTTAATTTGAAGAAGTGTATAAAAATTACATACATTTCTTCAAAATATATATTAATAATAAATGAATTATTAATGAAAAATCGTTCATTTTGTCATAATCTTTTTGATAGTCATAATCATTCTCACAATTAATCTAATAAATCAACTTAACCATTTCTAACGCTTATCTAACTTGTTACAGAATAAGAAGAAACTCTTCGTTGATATACAAAAAGAAAAATGAAGATATTTCATTAACAATCTTTAACCATAGTAATAGTATTAGAAACCATCCCATTCGACATTTTCTTTTATTATAAATCCCGAAGATTATCTTTAAAGGATTTAGTATAACCTAAAATTGTCATGAAAACACGTTCATTGAAGTTAGGCGTTAACGCGTGCATTGATTTGCCGCTCAATTTCCTTCGAATATTTCGTCCTAAAGGACACCTCCTGCGAGAAACTACATCCCTCTCTTTCACTCTTTCTCACCCTTAAGCCGACGTTTACTAGAATCTGGATACAATACAGTTCGAAACGCAGTTGCCTGTTTGGTAAGCCTGTTAAACGCAAACATTTGCAACAATACAAGCTGAAAGTGTATTTGAACGAAATATAGTACTTTGCTTTTTCGGATAAAAAGGGCTGGGGTGTTGCCCTTAGCCAGCTCGATTATCCACCGTACAAGCATCGGATCTTCTTCATCGTAAAAGAAACTGGAATGAGAAGAGAGAATCGTCATCAGAAAATGAGAAAGAAAGAGATAGCGAAGGGTCGGCCTGGCCTCCCTTTACGTTCTACTTCTCTTGTCCTCTCACCTGGGCAAAGGCGTGGCTTTTGCGACAGTGGTCGATAACGCTGCTACCGGCAGCGGGAGGGGTGAAATATACCCCTACTTTCACAACCACCAAAGATTTCCCTCCTGAAGGTAAGTGAACGCAACGAGAGCCTTCCTGCGAAGTACTTCTCTGAAGATTCTTGGCGACTATCCAATCGTTTACTGTTTATACACTGATTTTCTTCTGCACATAAAAAAGGTATTTTTAAGTTATTTTATAATACATTTAATTTGCCAATAAGTTACGAAAGACTTTGCAATCTTTTATATTATATTTATATGCGTGCAGAATTTTTTTTACTGAAATTCTCATATTAATTATTGACAAACCTAATACTATACTATACTATAACGTTTAATAGAAAACAATAGTAGTTACAATCAAGTGAAAATTTCGATTACAGTAATAATAAATGATCGAATTTTCGATCAAAGAGATATATACTTAACTGTAAATACTTTTTTTTTTACGATAGACCAAAAATCGGTCTATAGATTGTTATAAATGTTAAATAGATTTTTTTAACATCCATAGAATAAAATTTGAGTAAGTTCAAACCTATAGCAAAGAGTATCTTGCACAATAACATTTTGGATTTCTTCCAAGGTCATTTTTTGAGAAATAAAGTTTATTTAACAAGCGCGAGCTTTTATAAAAAGAATTTATACGAGTGACGAAGACTATTTGGAAAAGGTCTCGTTGAACTTGTCACTAATCAAGGCTAATGCATTTCGTGTAATAACACTCGAACACAATATGCATCTAAGTAGATATTATATTGCTTCCATTATTGTATTTAATTAATCTCCAAGAAGGAACATTCAAGGAACCAACTTCATTAAGCTTTTAAATGGTTGAAGAACTTGTTTTGTAGTTTAGAGTAGAAGCTTCCGATGAGTACAATTTACTGTTAAGTAATTTACTATAATTAATTTAGCTGCAAACTTAAAAAAAGAGAGAGAGAGAGAGAGAAATACAGAAAATTAATTTACCACATTACTTTTAACAAAAAATTAAAAATGAACAAAAAAGAAAAGATCTTGATCAAAGTGAACTGCTATGCCTACAACTACAATAAATCAACATAATTATCATGACCAACATATACCATAAAAATCATGATGATCTAATCAAAAAATTCGAGGGTAAATCAATTGAAACTATATCATACACTAACGATACGATCACGATATCGAGCTTATATCAGAGGGTTGAATAAGTCGTTCTCTGGTAGGCGGAGATTCAGCTAAAAACATCGTGTCAGCTTTACGCCGCTAAAGTGCAGATTTGTGTTAACGGAAGTGAGGTAATAGCTTGCATGGAAGCTCATCGTTGTGTCTGTGTCCTATTATCTCATGATCCTCTAAAGCTTCAGCGTGTGAGTGTGTATGTGTATCTATATGGAAAAAAAAGATTATTAATAATTAAAAAATCGATTTGGCATTTACACTAAACTGAACGAAAAAATAACAAATTTGATGGAAGCTTTATAGTGTTCTATTTATAAAAAATAATGCAAAAATCTCACTCAATATTTACAATAATCTTATACAGGATAAGAAAAAATAGTGACAATAAAAAATCCATCTAGCATATATATATATATACATATACACTAAACTAAACGCCAAAAAATTGGTTGAAATTTATCAAAAGATCGTCACCTTTTCAGACACGTTCAACAAAGAAAAGTTATCGGTAGGTATTTAGCAAACCGACAAGTCCCTTTAACGTCGTATCTAACAATGTCCAAGTTTTCCAGCCGTTTCCTACTAAATCGATCGAAGGTTCGGTATAAAAAGAAAAGCATGCCACAGGACAGGCCGCAAAACTTGGACAATGGAAAACACATCCGGCCAATTGTCACGCCCATGAGCCTCGACTTTTCCTAGTTACTCCTCCTCTCTCTCTCTCTCTTTTTCTCTCTTTCTCTCTCTCTCTCTCTCTCTCTCTCGATCGTGTTCTCTCAAAGATTCTAGGATGTTTTTTTTGCTGATCAGTAGTAGACTTTCTCGTGCTTCGCCAAGCAGCAAATCGAGCTTCCAATCAATGAAAAGGGAAATGTTTATGTCTTCATTTAGAAAAGTGCACGCGTTTATTCTTTTCGTGTTTCCGCCTTTTTCAATCGATGTTTTCTTTTTTTTTTTTTTTTTTTTAGAAAATCTAGAAAAATAAGAAAAATCTTCATTTCTAGATAACATTTGTACAATTTTATAAATAATAAAATTTAACGAATTATTATCAGGTAAAGGAAAAAGGTGTATGTTTAGGACTAGCCTTGATACGTTGCCGATCGAAATAGAAACTCCCTAATATGTCTAGGTAGGAACGATAAATCAAAATTCTTTCTAGACCAGCTGCTAAACACCAGAGGATCCCATCGATCGCGTGTAACCGGCATTATATTGTAGCTTCCTCATCGGCAGGCCCGTTTAAATGGATTTAAACTGGAAGGAGATGGTCCATTGGAAGAGGGAGGTTCTTTGTCGTCCATTTTAAGGGCCTACTGAACGAAGAAAAAAACGTTAACAAAAAGGATCTCTCTCTATCTCTCTTTCTTTCTCTCTCTTATATATATAGAGAAGGCGTGTTTCCTGCGTCTTCTCTCTCCCCCTTCTTTTTAGTGAATTTTTCTTCAATGGCATTCATCAAATTTGTCCTCGACTTTTGGATAAAGCAAAAAAAATACCAAGATAAGATGAAGAGAGGTAGTTGAAATCGATTTGGACTTTATACTGATCTCAGGGATTGTCTTAATATTCTTCTATATGTTTCTAGTTTCATCACATTCAAGGGACAATTTGGTGAGTTCGTTGTAAAGGTCTAGGCCAAGAAAATAAAAGGGAATATTCGTTTACCCTTGGTGGAAACGAGCAAAGGGCCCTTTTAGAATCGGTCTCACGAGTGAGCACACCCCCGAAACGTCAGAGGCTAATTGATATAAACGCATGGCGTAATATACTTGTCATATAGGCGAGACCCTTTGCTCCACACTAGTACCATGAGCTAAAGCAAACGGGTGTGAGAGAAAGAGAGAGAGAGAGAGAGAGAGAGAGAGAGAGAGAGAGAGAGAGAGAGAGAGAGAGAGAGAGAGAGAGAGAGAGAGAGAGAGAGAGAGATGGGAGGGTTCTAAGGCCTAAGCCAGGATTACGTTAGTCGATATTAGACTCGGCGGTCTAATGTTGGACGATCGTCATTACCATGTGAAAGACGACCTGCAAGACACTGCAAACGAGCTTTTACGCAATTTATTTCTCAATCTGATCTCTTTTACATACGAGGAAACTATCCGATCCTCCTAAATTCTACCTATGAATATTTCGGAAAGTTCATTTAATTTTATTACGAATTAAATATCTTTTATGTTCTCGTCGTATTAACCATAAAAACTATTATAGGAAACGATGCCAAAAACAAACGAGTATAATTATGAGGTTTTGGTATCATATAAAATGAGATATAAAAAGTAATTTATGATACCGATAAATTATATAAATGATAAAAAAGAAAATCCGTATCATCAATGATCAAATCGTCACAATTTTGTTAACAATATTGAAGTAAATTTGCACGGAATGAAATTTCATTCGTGATAGCCTTTGAGGGTTCTACGATCTTCGAAATTGTACTAAGTCACTTGAAATAATGGTTGGAAAGGTGTGGTGTTAGATAGAAAGGTTTAAAGAGGGTTCATTCTTATACTAAATCAGATATATCCTTCACGATTAGGCTCTGTCTAGAGGAAAATTAGAGAAATTAGGATAATTGTTGGATAATATTTTTAGTCGCATATTTCAACATTGTCTATCCCAATGTGTCTAACAAACATATCATTGATAAAATAATTTTCTGTATATAAACGTTGTCTTAGCTAGATTCATGATGAAATCCTTAACAGGGTGCACCCTTCGATGCCCCATAAACGTATTCATGGCTCTATAGAACACGAGTTCGCTTTTCTCCGAGGGTTCCAAACTAATGTCATGAAATCAATGCTGTCGATATGAAGGCAGCCTTCCTAATAAAGATTGATGAGCTTTAATTAAACGCTCGATAAAAACGATACGTGGCCAAGACAAAATCAAAATGGGACAATGAACGATCAACTGGCCATTTAAAAGCGAATGTTACCGTCAATCGATTACGATGAGTCAGTATGACAATTTAATTGTTTCAACAAAATATTCATTTTTGAACGAAAAGGCTTTTTCCAAATATTCAAAACAATCCAATTATTTTCTCAACTTTTTTTTTTATATGTATATAAATGCTCATTTTTTAATGGACGAGCTTTTAGAAAGTGTTCAAGACGATTTAATAGTTCCTTCTGTTTCTTTTTTCAAAATACGTACTCAGTTTTGAATGAAGAAGCTTCTTGAAATAGTTCCAGACCACCTGGTTGTTCTTCGGATCCCATAAATTAGAATTTGTCAGCGTTCCTTTGGCTCGTCCTAACAAATTTTCTGAATTTCACGCCTATTACCATTGTCAATGAGCAGATGTCATCTAACAAAAGGATCTAAGAGTGTATGCCTTTTCACAAGTTTACACAAAAAACGTTCGACTCTATTCCTTCCATTCTAATTTCTTTTCTTTTTTTTTTTTTTTTTTTTTCATAGTTAAACAAAACGTTCCAATCGATGATAATTCTGATTATCGATAAAATATACTTTCCTGTTTCACTAAATATCAACCGAACTTGTTAGCCTTTAAAAGGCAAAATTATTTCTATAGGAACGGTTAAGGCGTCAGTGCGTGAAATCACGTTTCAGCAAAATATTTGTATCCGTCGTTCATTCGGTAGCTATTGTAGTTGGTCATGGGGTAATGGGATAGCGGACTAAACGCTAGAATGGTTTGTGGTCACGAAATTTTTCTATGAATGAAAGCTACGCCCCAAACGGTAGCCCACCCAAATCGCTTAAATGTCTTTCAATAGCTTTGATATTTTCCAATATCTATTCGGATGCACAATGTACTACCATATTTGTGGACTATACATACAGATCGATCTGTACTGTGATTCCCATATTTAAAAAGAGAAAAAGGAAGGAATATAAATTGTATAAAATCAGAAGAGAAATATAGAAAGAAAGAAAGAACGAAAGAAAGATGAAAGAGACATTGACTAGAGATAACAAAAGACGCATGATCCTCCTGAGACTTAGAAAGAAGTGAGGAGAGAACAGCTAATAAGGCGTATCAGTTACCAAGGAGACGTGATCTCCTTAACGGCAAAGAAGAATGGCGGACGAAAGTATAAGAAGAGGAACCCGAAGGAGACTTCGGAGGGCTGGAAAACTCATAAGTTTCAATTTACTCTGGGATCAACGTTCACCGACGGACTTTACGACGTAAAACTCGAGCTCCATATATTGATTTTCACCTTCCTGAAAAAAACTTACATTTATTATATACACATATATATGTATATGTATATATTTATAAGGAGATTAATTTGTACAACAATTTCATTATTTATGATACGAGCAAATACTTTCAATGGTTCACAATGCAACGGGGAACGTAAATTTCTAAATTTGAAATCAGCCTGTGAGGAACGTGAATCCAGAAATTGGGTCAAGTGCTAAGAAGATATAGAATGTTGTAATAGGTTTATGGCAGAGCCTAATTCGTGCAGGTCACTTAGCCAAATTTCAAGAACACGAGTAGCAGACTTGTTCGATCGTCTCATCCCGGTTATTGTTATAACACGTAAACTGCACTAGTATACTCGTAATTTCGACGAATTGTACTAACGATATGCTACTTCGCTTTTCAAATTAGTGGGATCCACATATATACATCTGGTACATTAAATAGAACGAATAATTTGACTCTGATTTTCTTTTCATAATAATCAGCTACGCCTTTTAGTAATCTCTCCTTGTCTTTTTGCTATCAGTCAAATAAAAGGCGTGGACACGTAGCTAGTGGGAGATCTTATTGTTAGCAATCCTCGTGCATTACCACCTGTGTCTTGTGATCATTCTCACGAGGGCTTAAAGGTCTCGACCTCTCGCGAGCATTAAAACGACACGACGGTCGTGCATACTCTAAACGTGTGTCATGGCAAAGGCTCGTTGATGGGTGCCGATCGTCATCGTATCCGTACTGTTCTCTCTCTATTTCTCCCTTTCTCTCTCTCTCTCTCTCTCTCTCTCTCTCTCTCTCTCTTTCTCTCTCTGGCCGTGGCCGAATTGAAAATAAATGCGACGCGTCTCTCTGTATATCTGTATTACCAGGTCTGACCGGTATACACAAGACACTGCTAAAATAGCCTCGCATTTAGAACACCCGGTACATACATACTTATAGCGTGCTAAGAGGTCGACTGATCAAAAGTGCCAAATCGAAAAAGATCACCTTTCTTCCGTCCTCTTTTTTTTATGTTATTATTTTTCTTTTTTATTTATTTATTCGGATTGATTCTTTTGCGACAAATAAAAAGAATGGAGGTGAAAGAAAGATTAATCTTTATATAATTGAAATTGCTGAATAAATTCATTAATGTTTTAAACAATTTCATATAGGATCAAGAGTCTATCTAATAAACAGATTTATTTATACGAATTATAAGTCATAATTGAAATGGACATAGTAGGAAAACTATCGATTTTACATGATTCAAATTTCTTGATATCTAAACTAAATTGTACCGAACAAAGTTCATATATAAGATAAATAAATCTATGAACTCCCGAGACTCACAATTTTAAAATTGAACTGTAAACCAAACGAGTTCATATAAAATCAAAAATCTTACTAGTAAATAAATCTATTTGCATAAAAAGTTTACGATAAAATAATTCAATTTGTAAACTTGACAATTGAAATTTCTCAATGTCTAAAACACACATCTCTAATACTGTATCAAACAAATTCATAAACGATCATCACGAGTGTTCTTTCACATAAATAGATCTATGTATTAACCATCGAATCACAATTTAAATTCACCGATCGAATAATCGTCTCGACTCGTCGTGCTATTTTTACTAGACATTTATAGATAGTATAACAAACAAGTAAGATTGATGATTCGCTTGCTATAAAAATACGAAATAAACTTGTCCATGTGTCTAGGTGTGCGCGTGTGAGATGAGTCGTGTCTTCGATCAAAATATAATCTACGTTTCTGTCATCATTTTTGTTCCCCTGGCAATGTCGAATAATTCTTCAGGCGCATCATCAAAGTGCATCGTCGGTTTTAGAAGGAGACAGAGACATTACTCTAACAGGACTAACGCGCTAGTTTTCACGAACCACACAGGCATACGGGTCAACGAAAATAGATTCCCACACGAGAGTAGGAAGAAACATATCTAACATTTTGCCTCTTTTTCTAAATGCAGATGGCAAAATTATAACGTCACAAGTAGCCATCGTATCCTGAAATAAAAAGGCTTCGATTAAATTCATATTAAGAAAGCTCAACGTGACTTAAATATCTAATACAATAATCTATGCCGTAACTTCGAACAAAATAAAAAGTTTCAATGGAACTCGTATTAAAAGCTTAGCATAACTTAATTATATCTACTGGAAATTTATGAATCAATTTCAACTAAAAAAACTTCAATGAGACCTCATATTAAGAACCAAAAAAGACTGTGAAATATTCATTAGGAATCTATGAGTCAATTCGAAAGTAGGTAAAAGATAGAAAATAGAAGATGAAGAGGAAAGAAGGAAAGAAGGAAAGAAGGAAGGAAGTAATCTGCAAAATACCCTAAGAAGGGGAGGAGAGAGCTCAGTATGTAAATGGAAGGCGAATACTTCGAATCTCGTGGTAAGATCGACCAATCAGGAAACGTTGGCGGGGGATGTGCCATAAATGTCGCGCGGAGGGTCGTGAAAGCTTGCCGACAGGTCGGCGCCACTGTACCGACGTTCGGTATACTAGTCTACATTTTTGGCGGCAGCCGTCCAGTCTAAGGTCTGATCCCCGAACCGAACGGTCATCCGAACTACTTAGGTAAAAGCTTTCTTTCATCGATCATCCGTGAAAATTAAAATAAAAAAAAAAAAGAAAAGAGAGAGAAAAAGTTTTGCGTTTTCGAACAACGACAATTGCGAGTTTTTCCATTCGAGTTAATCAAAATAATCATATTAATAATTAATAATAATAGGGATATACCCCTTCTATCGAAAGGGGTGAATTAAAAAAGAGAAAAACGAATTGCCAAAAAAAATATATAAAAAACGAAATTAGCATCATCGCGAGTGTACTCATTTGACCGAAGGCTTACTTGGAGTCGAAGAAATACTGAAGAAGCCAACTCAGGAAAGAGAGAGAGAGAGAGAGAGAGAGAGAGAGAGAGAGAGAAAGAGAGAGAACATATTTCCCATCGAGATATTAAACCAAGGACAATTTTAACGGGAGCTGTACTTGACCGTTTGCCTGGCCTTACTTTTATTCTGCAAAGATTTTAGTAGGAAATCATACTTCCACTAATCCCCCATATTTATAACACTATCACCTCTCAACCGTTGATCCATCGTCTTTCGTTCTTTTTTTTTTTCATGTCATATTATTGTTTAGTTATTTTTGTAAATGTGTGTATTATGAAGCTTGAAATAAATGCTAACAGATTATTAATCCTAATACGCTCTAATCGCGTATATGTAATCCTTTTAACGATTAGGTGTTTTTACAAGCAAAACAAAATTAAATTGAATTTTGTGTCTGAGATAAACAATGTGTTTATAAGGTTTTAAAACACAGTAGCCACGAATTTGTAACACCTAATCGTTGGAAAGACATTGGCTAAGCATAACCTTAATAATATATCTAATAAAATACTTCGATATATAAATCGTTAGCTATTAGTGGCCAGTCTATGGACGTCATTCGATGATAAACAAAACGTCGAAAGCATCGTGTTTCACTTTCTAAGTGTTTACAAATTCCAATAGTCCCAGTACCGGGAACGATGTCCATTTATACTTAGGTTGTAAATTAGCCTGATCAGATTCGCAAAAGATATCGAATAGTCATCCTGAAATGTAAATGTATCACTTACATCACATAAAGATACACTTGTATCTCACAAAGATCGTATACAACCGTTATAGTTATAATAATTTTTCTTCTTCCACTTCTTCTAGTAGATTGTTTATAATAATTGGCAAGGCTTTGTTTAACTTCTTACATAATGGAAGACTGCGTATTTATAACGTCGGACAAGAATAGAATTTAGGCGGACCGAGTGACGCCAAATCCAAGGCGTCTTTTATAGCCCCCTCTACGTTTCTTCTACCAAAATGTAAAATCATTTTTAATTATATTGCCGATCAATCTAATTATTTAATTGGCCCATGTGAACTCGATCTACGCGGGAAGAAAATTAAATTATTTTAAATGAAAGCTAATATCTTTTATCGATTAGATTTCATTCATAAAATTCCTGAAACGTTAGGCATGTAACATACTTCGCATAATCGTCGAGACTTTGTCAAATGTTATGCAAGTTGGCTAGAGTCTTCCTGGCCAAGCATATTGGGCCAAGAACTTTGTTAAGCCAGTATGTACAAGTAAGGTGTGTCGATTCAGCCTGACAATCGTTGGATTAGGCACGTGCTTACGACTTAGTAAGAGAGATGCCAAAACTTTAGATTATGCGATTCTTTCAAACGTATTACGTTCCTTCCGTAAATGACGCAATGACGCATCGAACGGGAACGCAATAGTTTCGTATGTTCGGTACTTCGATATTAAAAAGTAAGGCACATCGAAAGATATTTCAGTTTTCTAGGAGCTCTGCCCTAGATGATTTGCTTTGGGTATATTTTTAGAAGTTATCTAAATTACATCTTTATTTTCTTAGAATATCGTTAGATAGGATGACGAATCTGTACAAATATTCGTGGATTAATGTTTTCCTACTTAAATTCTTCCCAATAGAAAACTTTTTGTATACTTATCTTTATTTTTCCGGCATATGTTCGAGGCAGCCACTTTGAATCTCAATGACTCTAACTAGATCGAATATCTTCGTGATTTTCAGTATTATTTTGGGAAAAGAAAACGTTCATGTATCTTAGAATGATTAGGATAGAAATGTAACGATAACGGACGATTATCGGTGAAATATTTAGACGAGTCTCGTCTTATTATTAAAACTGACCAATAAGAATTCGCGAAAATCGGTCAAAGTCAGTCGAAGACTCGTCGGGTATGCTACTTACTCCTCCCCGGATTCTTACTTCCACCTGTTTTCAACTAAAAACGGACTGGGGCCCGGGCAGACTAAATATAACGACTACGACGAATGAATCCAGGACTCTTGCGTCACAACTCGTTGTTCGTAGGCGCGAGCTTTTCGCCATTGGATTACCGAAGATCGTTTCACGCTTTTATTTTATCTCTAAAAAAGAAATTAGTATGATATGACGTGAGAGAGAGGGAGGGAGGGAGGAAGAGAAAAAGAAAGAAATAGAGAAGTTTACTGACACAATATGAAGAAAAAATAACGATTCCTTCATATGCATAAAGGATTAGCGAAGGCTTAGAAACGTTTACCTTGACCTTCCTTGTTGGATTAGATAGTATTCAATTCATTATTAGGTTGTGTCTTTTTAATTGTCCGTTCTACTCGACATCTTTTTAAAAAAATGCGACAGGCCGTTAGAACTTTACAAGGTAGTGCCAAATTAAAGAGTTAGAATTAATAGTAAACTGTTAATCGCTATGGAAAGATGTTAAAAGAAATAAAATGTGAAAGTTGCACGAAGTGACACGGTTATAGGTGAAATCAAAAATACGTAATAAGATCGAGTTTTGAAAGGCTAAATTTTACTTTCCTCGTCATCGTCCATAATACTTTTTTCTACCTTAAAATACGCGCATATAGTTGAAAGCGTGCAAACGATCGAGGCCGAGTATGAAGCTAGTCTTGCTAAAATTAGCGGGAGAGGAACGTTGCGTCAACAAAAAGAAAAGACGATGCTACTGTTTGTGTCGCTTACTTTGATTGGCCAATCCAAAGAACGCAACTGCCAATCGGAACGAGACTTATAAAAAAAGCAAACTAATAAATTTTGATTTATCGATGCGAATGCAAAGAAATATTTTTTGTTTATTCCATCTCTATCTATTATTGTCGCTAATCAGATTGAACGGTGTCTTATCAAAATCGTTTTTTCTGTTATTTTACTTAATATACGCGCGTTGATTGCGCTTTGATCTCTGTCTCGATAAATTTCTTAAGAAAATTTTCTTTATTTTCTCCGGAAAATCCCCGACGCGCATTACATTAGTTTCAATTTAACTCGCGACAGAAATAAACAAGAGAAGAGAGGCAGAGTTTCGATTTAATAAACGAAAGAACGTGTCGATCGGACTGCTATATCACCCGCACCTACAGTGCCTAGAGGAAGGGAAGACATCTTTAGCGTGGCAAGGTTAAAGAAACATATGCTTCGGCCCAGTGAAGGCGGATTTAAATTTAGCTTATGCTTATGCAATAGAGAGAAAGAGAGAGAGAGTGAAAGAGAGAGAGAGAGAGAGAGAGAGAGAGTTTAAATAAGAAAATTATGGAGGTTACGTAGAGTATTAAAAAATTCGGCCACCTCACAAACATTTCCAAGTTTTTCTCTTTTTTCTTTTCATCCATTTCGATATCAACGATAACGACGGTGAATTACTATCGTTAGAAAAACGATTTACATGATTATTTAAAAAAATACTTGAATGCAATGATACAAATAATTATATATGTTTAAATTAAATCTAAACTTTATATTATTTTTTGTTTTGTTTATATTAGCGAACGAGCGTGGTTAGCAACCGAATAAAGCGGCAAAATGGATGCGCGATTCAGGAGCAATCTCGACATGATCGGGCGCAACGAGCCAATAACGAGAAAAGCGAAATTCTGGCAAAGTTACGTTCGGGCTCTGAAAGGTAGAAAGAAAGTCTGCTAGCTAATCTAATTTTTTTTCTCTTCTTTCGCATACTAATCCAAATGTTTGGTTTCTATTTTATCTTATAATGTAGGTACCGACGATATCAGAGCTCCGGAACATACGCACAGACCACGCAGTATTTTCCGCACCGACTATCCCGAGTTGCATACCACCTCACCCACTTGGCCATTTGGAAAGTCGATTTTTGAAAATCCTATTCATGCGGCTGATCGTATCAACACCCCTGGATACAGGTATGTATTGATATAATGTCGATAAAAGCATTTCAACTTTACCATATCGATTCAGTAAAAAGATAGTAGGCAACGCCGATAAGCGCGTACATACTTTGTCGTTAAAATCGATTTTCCACTTTATCGAGAATCGAGAAATAAAGAATGTAGATAACGTCGGTATAACTATGTTTATACTTTATCGATAAGATCATTTCTCGCTTTGCCTCGTTCAAAAATAAAAAAAATTTCACAAACATTTTCGTGAAAAAAAAAAAAAAAGAAAAGGAAAGAGAGAAAAAAAGCGTTGTGGGTCGACATATTTCTGTTAAGGTATATGCCCGTTCACCGTGAGATCTACGGTTATTCGCCAAGGCAAATCTACCCTCATCAGTACAAACCCGTAGAACGCTTCACCCCTGGTACGTACTAAAGAACTCTGAGAAAAAGTCCAAAAAAAAAAGAGAATGAACGACGTCTGAAAGAATTCGAAGCGCGAAACGAAACGATATATATATATATACATATATGTATGTATATGTATATGTATATATATATTTCTCTTATGTTGTATATATACACATAACCATTTATATTATGTATAAATGACGAACTCGAAAGAAGAGAATAACCAGCGATAAAAGAAGGAAACGCGATAGATAAATCAGCTGCGAAGATTCGTTTTCGAACGATTATTCGACAGATTATATAATATATATAAGAATGAACGCAAAGAGATGTAATCGCGAATTCTCGATTGCTTTTGGCTTTCTATGTTATACATTCTTTCGGTATAATTAAAAAATCATTCAATTGGAAGCCAAAAGTATCGATTAGATTTAGAGAAATCTCGAAAGCATAGATAAATCATCATCACATGCATATCAGTCAACCCATCTCTCTCTACGTATCAACAATGCTTCGACGTCTCGACGTATTAAAAGAAAAAAAAAGAAAAATAAAAAAAAAAGAAAGAAAAAATACATTTAACCAAAAAAACCACAAAAAACAAACTCAATACGCACAAAAAAGAGCAACTACATTGATGTCTTTTGTTAATACTTCGAATTTCCACGTGAGAAAGAAATTAACTGTAAAAAGAAACCGCATATTTATTAATAATCGTCTTTTACCTCCACATATCTCGTATACCATACATATAATTCACCACTAATTATCTTATTTGTACCTAAATATATAAAAATAATATATATATAAATCTCGTACCATATAATATGTGTTACATATGTATGTGTTGAGAGTGTATGCATATGCATGAGTGTACACGACATAAGATCGTCATCCTTTATGTGTATACACTTCGTATAAATACTAAAAAAATACATACATATATCGATTGTTTAAAGTATGATCGTTTGTCATCGCGACGATTCGTGTCCCTTCGTCATCCCACCGAAGATACGATATACGAGGATCAAGATCGAGAGAAAAAAAAGGGACTGTCACAAGAAAAATGAAAGAAAATTCAACAAAATCATATATCGGTAGATCATCTTCCATCAGAACATCATCCATCTGTGTATCGTGCTATCGCTAAAAATTGAGATAGAGAAAAAGATAAAGAGATAGATATATACATATAAATTTTTAAAAAGAGAGGGAGAAAGAGAAAAGAGAAAGAAAAAGTCAAAGAAAAGAAAGAATTCTCTCTGATTTTACTTTCTTTCCAGGATCTAGCCCAAACAAATGGCACTTACTGAATCGCATCAACGATTTGAGTGATCTTAGGCGTCAACAAATCTCTCGAAAATGGGAGAGAAGGGAAGAGATAGCGATTACTTATCGTGAACAACTCCGTCATTGCATTAGAAAAACACACGCGAGCAAATAACCACCACCTTATGATTTGTTAATTTATGTATTTATTCATTTTTTGTTCGTTTTTTATTGTCTTCTTTCCCATTTTTTAGCCAATACTCCACTTAATGTTTCTATGTTCTGTACATCGAAAATAACATATAACGATAATTAATTGATTGATTAGTAAAATAGAAAAGTTTTCTTTGGGAGAGAATTTTTCGAGATATATATTTTTTGTATGTGTATGTATATTCAAAGCAAATTGTTAACTATTGCAGCCGAGGTGGAAGTCTTCGCTTAAATGTCTTATGACGTGCATCGTAATCTCTCTAGGATGTATAAACGATTAGTACGAGAGGAAGATAAAGATAAAAAGAAAAAAGAAAAAAAAAGAAAATATATATGAAGAAAAACAGATGGACGATGGACGCACGGAAATTAAAAAAAAAAAAAATCAAAATCAAATCGAAGCTTGGAAACGAATGATTTTTCGAGCGAAGGGAATGCGATAGTCGCGAATTCAACAACAAAAAAAGAAGAAGAGATTTGCACGATCTGCGGAGATATTTATTTAATTTAATAAATGAACAATCAGTAGAAAAGCCATACTTGAAAAAGCTGGAAATTTCAGCTGAGAATGTTATTATAATCGTTTGCTTCTCGTCCGATTCTTTCTTTCATTAGTGATTTACTATATTTGTTTTTTAACCCTCTATAAATTCCTGTTACGTTTATAACTAAAAAATTAATTATTACGTGGTATAGAAATAGTTTTAAAAAGTAATTATAAATTATACTTACTATATTTATATCATTTATATTAATTACATATGTTTAGTATGAATAGAAGTTAATACAGAGAGACTAGATGACGTCGGTAAGCTTGTAAAAATTCTTTGTCGATTAAATCAATTTTCTAACTTACCATTTCGTATAAGTATTGAATATAATTAATATTAATTTTTTGATATATCTCAATAATGAATTTTTCAAAGAAATAGTACCATTATAGAGGGTTAATAATTTTTTCTTTTTTGTTCTTATTATATTTGTATTCTATTGTCGTTAATTTTTTGGCAGAATTGTACGACGAGAGTAAATTCTGAACGCGCTTAGAAAAAAAAAAAAAACGGAAAAGTCAGTTGCATATTCTCATTTAATACTTTGCTCTAATTGGTAACGATAATAATAATACATGCACGCGTATAAAACGGTTATGTTTACTAACAAACGGCAAATTAACGAATTTAATTCATTCATTCATCAACTGGAAGCAAAAATTTCTGTCTTTTTCAGGAAACGGCATGTACTTTCTTTCCATTTTACCTATTCTCTCGATGACCCGTTTATATATAATCCAACAATACCTAGTATGATGATCTCCTATTTTTTATTTTTGTCATATCTCCTCATAAAGAAATTGTTGCAAGATAATTAACTACCGCTATCGGCGACGTTCGTAATCGATAAGATCGATAAAGAAAATATTTTCATACACTTAAACACCTCACATTAACACCTACACGAATTATAATTCATTTTCAAACATCATCCCAAGCAGTCATGGGCAATAATATTATAATTATTGTTTACAAATTACTACAAAATTGAGACTTAGATTCTATAAAAACTTACAAAAGATTGTTCATGGCTTACTGCACTTGATTATTTTATAGTAACGTGCTATAAAATAAAAAAGAATAAAGCCTAACGAAATAGATACAGATTTTTGATTGTATTATAATAACGCTTAGACACATACTTAAACACGTACACATAGAATAAAAAAAAGTAATGCAATTATTTTTTTTAAAAAAGGAAACGAAAATATGTAAACACTCCGTTCGACGCAACTCACTCACTCAAAATTTGAGATTTAAATTCGATAATCTTTTTTTTCACGAACGCAACGTAACGAATGATTTTTGAAAAAACGTTATTCTTTTTGGATACGTGACCAACGCCGCTTTTTTCTCGTCACCTCTCAATCAGAGGACGACATTTTTTTGAAGCAGCTTTTTTCCATCAGGTTAGTATGCTTATTCACCTTACATGACGTATTTTTAGCAAGAAACGCTCACACTTTTTGCTCTGATCAAATCATTGATTAGAATTATAAAAAGCTAGCTTATAGGCACGGTTTATAAGATTTTTTTTCTAACGCTACGTCAAAATTTAACTAAGCACGTTTATACGACACACTATTAACCCCCACACTCTTATATATTATTAGACTAAATAATAAATAATACAAATCGAAATTTTTTAAGATGTTTGTTTTCTGAGAAGTTTCGATATTTCTCAGTATATTCTTTCTACGGAAAAATTTCTAATATTTGTCATTTAATTATGAAAAATTTCGATTAGATCGATAAATTCAAATATCTCTATTCGAATTAGAAATAAAATTAAAATCAGAATATATAATTAAAAAATGTTAACATTACATATTGATAAATTTATAAAAAAAATTAATTTCAAGTTAGATCGCGAGAAGGTGCCAAAGAATTTGCTGCTGCATGATTTTTCTTTTAACTATCGTAGAACACCTTTTTGCAAATTGTTAGTATCACAGCTTTGTAAAACTAACTTTATTAAGCGCATCGGCATGATGTCAAATTGCACGCAAAAGCCTACGATGCTTCATCGTTCGTAACTTTTTACCGATCGTGAGAGAAACGATTTTGGAAATGCATAAAGAAATAAGTAATAAAAAAGCATTAAAAAATATACTTTCAAAAGATCGGTATATGTACAAAAAAAAAAGATATACGAAATATATCGTTGGAGTGAAAAGGAAGCGCCGAAATGCTTATTCGATAGCGTTAAACGTATTAAATCTATTGAAAATTTCTGTTCCTGTTTTCTATTTATTTTTAAAATAATTTTGAATAAAAAAAAATAATAATAATAAATGTTTTACGCTTAAAAGTAATACTTATACACTCTTTCTCTTTCTCTCTTTTACTCTCTCTCTTTCTCTCTCTTTCTCTCTCTCTCTGAAAATGGGACAAAACTTTTCGATAGATCTGATATAATAATACGTAATAAGAAAAAATAGAGCATCAAATATAAATGTTAATATTTAATAAAACGGAGTCACACTAATGACTTTTCTTTATGGTTGAAACGAAAGAAGCATAAAAATTCTTTTTTACAATTTTGGCGTCAGTAGTTTTTAGTGTTGCTATGTGAGAATTGGTGTTTTTTTACTAGGAATGTTAATTGGAATTATATAGTTATCAATGTAGGTCTATTAAATTATCAGGAAAAATATCTAATTCAGAAAATGAAAGATCAACGAATTAGATATTTTTGCGTATAATCGAAAGGAGTTCAATATAATTCAATAATGTATATACATCAGACATGTACTCCTTTGCATCGAAATAGACCTACTTAATAGATCAAATAAAGACAAGCAATTCGAAAATTAAAGGAAAAGGAAAAAAGAGAGAAAGAAGATAATTATAATTCAAAGCTTGAATAATTTTACAGAAAAATTTTCGAATTGTTTGTCATCAAGCAAATCGATCGATCGTGTTTTAACACCTGGATAAACTTGTCCCTGTAGCAACGTGACTATGAATAATATGAATCAAGATTGTCCAGCTGTTAACACGAAATAATAATTGCATTTGATATTCACATACACAAATATAAAAATCTCAATACACAGCGAAACCATTTGATGCCGACAAGGCTTGGGCTGATCATCTGAATCGTTTGGCTGACATCGACAGACTTTACCCGAGCAGGTCGCCATTGCTTGCTCGACACATAAGTCCACCTCTCAGCACGAAGAAACTCTTTGATATTCATGGTAATTAATCAACATAATGTTTGATAACGATCAAATTAAATCAATACAGAGGATATTTATTATACCTACGTTTGTTTTCATTTTTTCCAGGTAACTTGCTAACCGATGATATCTTCCCGACCTATTCATCATTGCTTCGCAGGAAACCTCTTTTCGATTTGCTCGAACCATCTCCAACCGCTCCAATCAGTGCCTTCACGAGAGATCCTTGGTGGTACCCTAGCTTCGCTCCTTATATTCCAAGCTATGCTCAATACAGTACACCGTTTTACCTGAGGGACAGCTACCTTAGTCCAATTAAACGTAGCTTCTTATGGAGCCGACATCCTATCAGACCACTTGGTACGTTTATATCTTATATATCTTCACCGTCAACTTTACACATCTTTTTTCTTTTACTTCCTTTCTTTCATTCTTTTTTTATCTTTTTCTCTCTTCTTTCTCTCTTTCTCTTTCTCTCTCTCTCTCTCTCTCTCTCTCTCTCTCTCTCTCTCTCTCTCTCTAATACACCTACTGATTTTAAAAGGAGACTCTTCTCTATATTTATTTTTGATCATAATTATAAGTGTTGAATTTTGTATTCGGCGAATAGCATCATCGATGTTGACATCATTTTTGACACACATCGAACATAATCATGTAAATGTTTTTCATTTTTATCTTTTTTTTTTCGCAAATGCGGCAAGGTATTAACAGAAATTAGATTGATGTGTTAATCGCATTGGAAGGATTTATATTTTACAACCAAACAATATATCTGTCGTTTCAGGAGCATTATACTACTATTATTCGCAGCCAGTTCCAGTATATCACTTTACCAGCCCGTGGTACAATAAACATTAAGAACAAATAAGAAAAAAGAAAAGAAAAACAAAACGAAACAAATGTGAGCGATCAAACGAAAATGACCACAAAGTGTTTTATAATCTATTACCATTTTACTCTCCCAAGTTTTGTCCGTGCGTGTTTTAATTAAACTGGAATTGTTATTCTTAAAAAAAAAAAGACAACAGGAAATCATTAATTACAATGACGATGATGACGATAAAATAATAGTTGTACAAATCTAAACTTGCTAACTAAACTACATATAATAATAATCAAAATAGACATATCAGACTGCTCTGATCACTCGTATCGATTAATGAGTTAACAGAGTATATTCATTCGATCATTATATTTATGTTCGTGAAATAATATCAACCATATGGAAGTGTTCGTATAAGTCTGATTGTTTTTTTATGTTATTGTCATTCCTAACAGATACATCAAGAGATCATCCGTTTGTTTTATTTTCCTCATATATTTTTTTCACACACAAATTTCCGTTCGAAATTTCCTTCACCAATCATCGCGAATTTCTACGTATCGCGATCTCGACCTTCTTGTGTTTTTAGTTTCTGTAAATTTATTGTTTGTTTTTTATATATATATATATATATGTATATTTTATTTTCTTTTACTTTCAATCATTTCCATTTCTAATAATATCTATTATATGTGCACACTCTTTTCTTTTAGCTCACGTCTACTGATAAACTCTCTACGTACAACATATATGTCGCCCCTGCATGGAACGCGTGAATCGAATCTATCGACGATCGAAGGAAGTGACGTATGCAAAGTGAAAGTGAAAAGAGTATGAAAATTAAAGGAAAAAACAAAAAAAAAACAGAAAAGATCAAAAACGAAAATAACAACAATATCAACAAGGAAAAAGGAAGTACGCTTACGTCTCTGATATCCTAAAAAAATAATAATAATAAAATAACACAAGATTCTGTATATCTCTCTTCTTAGCCAGTGAAAGCAAAACAAACAAAATTAAGATTTAAAACTTGAGAGCATGGGAATTTTATTTATTTATTAATATTTTCTCGAAACGCGATTTACTTACATATATTGTATTCCACGTTCGTGCTGTCCGAGAATAAAATAATAATAAACACTGCCAAAAACTTATTGGAAAAATTCAAGCAAAAAAAAAAACATCTCGTCTAAACGTAAGTCTAAATTAAAAATGACCCTTTATAAAATTAGGTAAATAAAACGTTACAGAGAGAAGATGTGTACAACAATATGCACGTTTATTATTTGAAAGTTTTACATCTTCAGGATGTTTTATATTACTCATAGGGATATATCTCTATCGAGATTCGATCGATGGTTATTTCTCTCTCTCTCTCTCTCTCCTTTTATTATTTATTTATTTGTCTCTTCATTAATCCCATTTTTTGCAAATATTTTTAATTTATCCTCCTTCTGTTCTTTCTTATCCTTCTTACACCAAAATAATTCCATCGATGAATCACGATTGGCTTACCCATTTACAAATATAATATATATATATATTTTCATATATATATTTATATATATATATATATATATATATATATACACATACACACACATATATATATATATATAATAACATATGAATCTGGGACAAAAAATACATATCAAGGGAAATCACAACCACTCCATTGTTAATCGTTCATCCAAAAAAAAAAAGAGGAAGAGGGAAGACCAAGGGGTCTTGTTTCGTCCATCAAACTTTTTTCAATCTATTAACAAAGACGACGACGACGACAACGACGACAAAAATCTTTTTGAAAAAGTTTTTTAAAACATTGTCGGTATAATCGTCATCGTCGTGCCATTATGTTTTCACATTCATGATTACTTGATCTCGACGAGTGACCGATGCATATCGAAGGAATTAAAAAGAATATATAAGCGTGGGAAGAAAATATCTGATAAGTTTTATATAATATGAGCCGGTATCTATGAAAGTGATTTCATGAGCTTTGAAATATTTTAAAATATTATGCCTTTGAATTATTTCAAAATTATTTCTCTATAACGAAACTAAAAAAAAAAAAGAAAAGAACAGAAAGTAAGTATATATTTATTTTTTTTTAATATAAATATAATTCTTTTACGTAATTTTACCATGTTGACTTGTTAACTGCATCACAGAGTACTTCAGATAAAGAAATAAAAAAAAAAGAAAAATAAAAAAATTAGCAAGACATGCCACACCATGGATAGTTTATTTACCTAAGTGTGTCTTTCTGTTTGTCCCTCTATGTAGGATGGAGGCGTGTCTAAATAAGAGACAAACAGCCAAAGGACTTTGAGAAGAAACACCATACATACATTAATGTCATAACACAAAAAATTCATGATGAATATATTTGTGAAACACAGTTAACAAGTTAACAATATAGCGTATTGTGACACAAAATATGTTTTTTAATATCTCAAATGTAACTTGGATCACTTCCATAATTACTAAATCACACACGCACACATATACACACGCGCGCGTGTAATATGTGTGCTATGCTTCTCTTCAAGTATTCTCATTTTGTTTACTTCCTTCTTCTTCTTATCACTCTCGGCTGACCACACTTCATAGATCAAGTAACTAATTCAAAATGTCAGTATATTTATATTTACTCCGTAACAAGCGCTATAATAATAATAAAAAAAAAAAACAATATAGGCAGCGGTATACATGTTATACCAAGATTAGAAATGCAACTTAAAAAATGATATTTGCTTCTCTATAATTTAATAATAAAGTTTTATAATAATAATAATAATAATAATAATAATAATAATAATAGTAATACAAATAATAGTAGCGGTAAAATAGTGTGGCATTCTAATAATATAATAATTCATTATATTGATTTATAATAATTAATTAATTAATTATGTTTATTAATTAATTAAATTATAATAATAATAATAGTTATAGTAATAATAGTAATAATAATAATAATAATAATGGAAGGAATCACGTGTAGAAAGTAGTTACGTCGCATAGTAACGAGCGTGGCTTCATTATCGATCGTTCATTTTATTTATACAACATGGCAACTTAGAAATGCGAAGGAATCAAAAGTTACGCGGCTCTGATATTATTATATTGTTTTTATTTCTTTTATAGAAAAAATAAGTATATCCATTCAAAGATTTTGGATTTCTTTTTGTTTAAAAATTAAAAGACGAATTTTCTATTATTTTTGATATAAAAATTGCCAATTGTGTATGAGAATGAATATCGAGGACCTCGTTTATATTTCTTGTATTTATTTATTTATTTATTTATTTATCCATTGAATTTGTATTACTTTATTTAATCATGGAAAAAGCTTGTTTACTTTCCGTATTCAAACTTTATCCTCCATTTTAATCCCCCATTTTTTCACGTACATATCTTTGCAATGAAAAACATCATTCATGATTATTAGTACGATTTCTTTTCTGTTTCATCAGAAATGGTTCTATTTCTCTCATCTCTTTTTCTTTATATACTTCCAATTCATTAGATTAAAAAATATAAATAATATATATATATATATATATATAAATATATATATATATTTTTTTTTAAACATGCTTCTCGGTATGTATATAATTAATATTATCGTAGAGATTGCTAAAATTAAAATAAAAAATTTTTTAAATGCGATATTTAAAAAGAAACGATAAAAATATTGGAAGAAAAATGGAGAGAGAGAGAGAAAAAGAAAGAGAAATAAAAAATAAAGAACATAAGAGCTACTAAAACCTCTAACTATGTACATTTGCAGCATTCTATGTTATGTAATCAATTGCAATGCTTATAATGAGAATAACAATTATAATGATAATGAGATGATTATGATCGTAATGATGATAATAATGATGACGATGACGATGGCGATGATAACATTGAACGAAGAACAATGATAACAATAAATAAAATTAGTGGTAGTAATTAATTAATCGAAAAATCTCTAAATAACGCGGACATTAATCAATCTCGATGCCTCTCGAACTTACACAAGCATGGAAGCAATAAATACTTAAAAGAATGTTCCGGACCATTAATACTCGACAAAAATTACTACAGCGGTTGCAAAATTACACAGAGATTGTTAACACAATTTATTTGCAATAACTTTAAATATATATAAAGAAAATAAAAAATAAATATATATATATATATGAATATATATTTAAAAAAATACTTAATATATCATTTTATTAATGTATTGTAATTGGAAAATAACGTAGGAGAAATTCTCCAATAAATTAATAGAAGATACACAACAAAGTTATTGCAATTAAGTTGATCTGTCTCTTATATATTTATCTGCGCCATTATATCTTGGACTATCTTCAATATGGAAAAATGCAAGTTATTTTCATAGAACGTAGGCGTCGAGTCTCGCCTAGTTCGACAAAAAAAAAAAGAGAGGGGAAAAAAGAAATGATTGTATCGTTTCTGAATAGTTACACCGCTTATCTCGTTAAGATGCAATCAACATAAAAAGTAAGAGTAATCTTACGCACACTTTATCTTTTATATTAACGGATTAGGATAGATTAGATCGAGCTCGACGTCTTCATGCTGAAAAACGTGAAAATAAGTCCTTACAGGTTTTTGCGATTAAAAAATTATCGTCCCGTCGGATCTGTACGACCTTTTTTCGTAAATAGACAAACCTTACCTTTCAGCACTGTCAATAAAGAGAATACTAATTGTTCGTTCGGATCAGAAGGCTGTCATTTCTTTTTCGCAGGATTTCTTTGTGGTGTAGATGGTCTGCCTGCTTGGCCGGTATTCATACCACCGTATTGATACTTTGCTTTCTTCTCTGAAGGTTTCAAGATCTACATATGAAAAGAAAATTACAGATTTTAACTACACGACATATCAACGTGGTGATTGCTTTTTTTTATTTTTAATAAATGATCACATTACCTGGAAACTGCACATCAAAGTTTCGTCGACGCTCATCATGCCGCCAGCATTGTCGAACTCTCCGCAATAATTAGGAGCAGAAAATAGGGTGACTAATTGTCTCTTAGCGAAGAACTCGTAGCCATCTTCGACGACTTGATGAGCTCTACATATTAAATCCATGTCGTGTCGATTTAAGAACTTGGACACGACGTCTGGACCGAAGGTGAACGACACACCTCTGTCATTTTCACCCCAACCCTGAACAAGTATAATTCAAAGATACAAAAGTTTGTTTTACTCTCTCTCTCTCTCTCTCTCTCTCAAAAAAAAAAAAAAAAAGAAAACGTTAGAAATCCGATTCAATCAGATTTATTTTACCTGAACGTCTTTGTCAGGGTCGGACCAAAGTAGATCGCAAAGAAGACCGGTATCAGGTACGTCGGTGGGTCTCATGATCCTTTTGATTTGCTCCATACTCTACAAAATTCAAATATAAAGATAAAATCCGGTATTATAGAATTAAGTAAGTTAGATTAGTTTCGAATAAAAATTAAAAATATAAAACCACCTGAAGATCCGGGCTGAGGCCACCATGACAACAGAAGATCTTTTCATCGATAATCGCAGCTATTGGTAGACAATTGAAGCAATCGGTAAAAGTCTTCCAAAGCTTTATGTTATACCTCCTCTTGCATTCATCATAAAATCCATATATCCTGTTTATGCTAGCACATTCATGATTCCCACGCAGCAGGAAGAAATTCTCTGGATATTTAATTTTATAGGCTAGCAAGAGACATATGGTCTCGAGCGATTGCTTTCCACGATCAACGTAATCACCGAGAAACAGGTAGTTAGCCTCGGGTGGGAAGCCACCGTACTCGAAGAGTCGCAACAAATCCGTGTATTGGCCATGAATGTCACCGCAAATTTTAAGAGGTGCTTCCAATTCCAGTAGTATCGGTTGTTGAAGGAAAATCTCACGGGACTTCAAACAAAGTCCACGTACTTCTCCCTCCGACATCGTCACCGTCTTCCCCGGTCTGCATCCTCTTACTATGCTCACATAAATTTCAATAAATTATTCCAATGATCTCATTAGTTAAATTATTCTCTATATCAATGAGCCTACGGCCAATAGCAGCATCGTGATTAGCAGCATCGAGCATACTCTATATTTAATACATATTTATTTCTTTCTTCCCCTGCGGCTCGGGGACAGAATATTATACCCAAAGTATCCCCTGCTTGTCGTAAAAGACGACTAATAGGGGTTGAGTGTTGGGGTTGACAATCTAACCTTGTATAAACCCACTTGTTATAGAAACTTCAAGAAGAAAAGCCAGATTGATTGACAGAGATCAACGCGAATAAAAACTTCTGAAGAAGAGTGAGACACCTACCCTGGGCTATAATATGCGAATGGATGGATTGATGGATGGATAGATGGAATGTTTTTTTTTTTTTTTTTCATTATAATTCATTTATTTATCGTACAAACGTATCTTCCTGAGAGATTATTAATTATATAGTAACAGAGAACATACTCTCTTCCTAACTCATTTATATATTTTCTATTTTAGAAAAATCGTTAATATTACTCCTATATTATACTCTTTTCATCTAATTCATTTATATTAAAATTATCGTATATTCTATCTCTCGGGGAAATAATGAATTATACAGCACAGCATAGAGAGCAGCATACTTTCTACATAGAACGTATAGACTTTTATTTATCTTACACAAACCATCAATATTCCTCCCATATACTCTGCGTTCACCTAACTCATTTATATTGAAATAATCGTTGAACCTATCTCTCCTATGAAACAACAAATTTCAATCATAAAGGTTACTCTATTAGAAATGTGTTATGTGTGTTGTATACACACACACACACACACACATACAAACGCAACGATTGAGAGAATCTATTATCGTCGTCCACCTACGACAATAACGATATTCATTCTAGAAGAAAGAACGAGTTTCATATATTCTGTCCATGTTAGCAAAAATTTTATTCAAACGACGTACGCGCGTTCGCGAGATATAACGCATAAGCGAATAAGTGACCTTGCTCAACTAAAAATGTGGAACATAGAAAGAGAAAGAGAGGAGAGAATTGAACGTTTCGCGTGTATACATACATATGATAATAAAGAGAGTCATTATGTAAAAAGCTAGCATAACAGCGATCTCCTCGTGACAGGTAAAGATGCAACAGAACGCGTAACGATCGATGATGCTCGTCCACGCGAACGAACTTCAACGTATATTTCGCGCCTTGTGGAACACAACCGATATATATATGGTGGGAGGAAAGTCAAGCAGCTCGTACATATCGCAGCAAACGCGTTAACGACGCTTTTAGATCGTTTTCTTCTAAAACTATTCTCCAATTCTTATCGTAGTTTCTTATTACGAGCATGATGTCATTTTTAACGTTATTCTAATTATCATTATTATCGTTGCGTATTTCTTCATTTTACCGCGCCCGATTTATTTATAGACGCAAAAGAACTTACACGACGAGCGGGAATCAATCCGTCGTGGATGGTATTGGAAAACAGCTTATCGTTCGAATAGTCACGTTCAAGTAAATGAGAGTAAAATCTTGGAGAATACTTTTTTTAGAACAAACAGAAATAAATAAAAAAGTATATACAAAAAGAAGGGTTTGATTTCTTTTCTTTTTTTTTTTTTTTTAAGGGCAAGGTTATAACGAAAAAAAATAAAGAAAGAAAAATCGTTATAATTGAACGTATGTTCGTATCGAGCGAGTAAAAAGAAATTAAAAAAAAGTTCCAACCTTGTGACATTTTTTAATAAGAAGATTTCTTAGAATTATGATCATGATTGGCATCGTTTATTATCGACAATAAGAGGACGATAAAATGGCAAAACTTTGCACACGCGTTATAAAAGCGTCACTCGCGCGCGCGCGCGTGTATATATATTATGTGCCATTTATTTACTCGTGAATGTGCGCGCGCGTGTATATACATATGTATATATATCCCGTTCTACGCTAATCAAATAAACTTTTTCCGATACTACGTTAATCAAGATGAATACGATATTTCCATCGTAAATTTATATCGCTGATTTGATTTCGTCTTTGTAAACAAAAATGGCGCAATTATTGAAATTAGAAGGGCCCCTTGAGAGAAGTCATAGTTCCATAAAATGGAAGGGACAGAGAGAAAGAGAGAGGAGAGGAAAGAGAGAGAGAGAGAGAGAGAGAGAGAGAGAAATAAAGAAAAACGATATTGCTAACCGGTTTTCAAGACAACCTTCCCATGCTTCCGCTATCGTCCATGCTGTTGTACGTATCTCTGCGCGATCTTTCGAGCGCGAAAAAACGGAGGGATGAGAAGAATAAGAAGGGCAAGAAGAAAGTATAAACGAAGACCGAGTATCGTTGTTTCAATCCCTTTGGCAATAGTAAGTTTTTGCGTCTACCACGATTACTATAAAAGGACGCTTGAGATTAAGCGATATTAGGTGAACTAGAAAAAAAAATAAAAATAAAAATATGAATATAAATAAAACGGAGTATAGCAGCAACTACTTGGACTTTGTTTGGTTCCTTGTAATATATGCCTACCGACGAAATCCGACGAGAAAATATCTTTTAGCTTGGCTTTCTTCTGAACCTGGTCTTTCTGCGTGTTGTACACTTTGAGGAGCACCGAAAGGGCCGACGACGTACGTTGTGCACGAATGTATCGAGGAAGAGAGAAAGAGAGAGAAAGGGGAGAGGAAGGGAAAGAGGGGGAGAGAGAGAAAGAGAGCAAGAGAGAAGAGAAACAGAAAAAAATCGTTTTTCCTAGTTATTAAAAATAAATAAAATACGCCGTTAAACCGTTAAACCGTTAAACTAGGCAAATCTCGAATAGTAGTACATTTTACGATATATTCGGTGTACTCGAAGAAAAAAAGGAGATCAATATTCTTCGCATTTATTCTCTAACTACGTATTCTTCTTTTTTTTTTTTTTTCTATACCGAAAATTTCCTACATATGTACGTAAAAGACGATGGACTAGAAATAGATATGTATGTAAAAGCGAGCGAGCAGCCGCTAAACTGTTGGAATAATCAATCTCGATCTTGTTGGATTAATCGTACGAAAGTAAAATGAAAAATCATAAAAGTGGGACGACGCGTACCGTTCGATCCGTCGCGCTCGCTCGAAAATAAGTTGTATACACTG
This sequence comes from Dolichovespula saxonica, assembly GCA_911387935.1. Lineage (NCBI taxonomy): Eukaryota > Metazoa > Arthropoda > Insecta > Hymenoptera > Vespidae > Dolichovespula > Dolichovespula saxonica. The sequence goes on from OU427013.1 coordinate 3,387,597, forward strand.
GTGCTGCTGCTGCTGCGGAATAATACGCGATACGATATTTTTCTGTTGGATTTAACGCGATTATTTCATACGGATAAAAGCACGCTTCTTGGTGAAATCGAAAGCGAAGTTATCGTTAATAATCTTACACTCTGATTTCTCGCGAGTGATCTTTCGTTATCACGTACCTTCTAATAATCTTTGTATGAGGCTGTCGATGTTCAAGTCGACATCCGCCATTTTTTCTTGCCACTGACTAGCGCACTAACGCTCGTGCAATGGTTAGTAGAAGGGACTACCTCGGCACCTGCCTGTTTTACTTGCGCGTTTACAGAAAGAGGGAGAAAACTTATAGACGTATATGTTAAACGTGTTGTATGCTAAACCCTTATCGACTGCTGGTACCAGACATTTTATTATTCCTTTCTACTTTTTCTCAGTCTTTCAACGTTACTCACTCTCTCTTTCTCTTTCGTATCTGATTGGCTCGTCTTAACGATTCTCACTTATGATTGGTCAGTCCCTCATACTTCTACTTCCGATTGGATAGTCTTTCTAAATTTCGTTTCTTATTGGCTCGTCTTTCTCATTCTCAATTCTGATTAATTCATCTTACTCTTTCTTGCTTCGATTCTCTCTTCTTCTTATATTAAAAATATAAGAAGAATTCTTCTCTTCTTACTCGTTATTCTCTTCGTTTCTGATTAGTTAAGATCTTTCTTTTTTACCTCACTCTTTTCGAACGTAAGCTTGTAAACGGAAGACGACAAGAAGCAACACGTTTGGAATGAAATAAAAGAAATATATCAAATCAAGAAGGTGTAAAAGCATATCACACTTCATTTAGATGGATTTATTTATTCTTGCGATTTTCACTATTACATATTTCTTTCTGCAGTCTCAAGAATTCTATGTAATTCTTAAGAAAACATATTTGCATCTTACCATCATGTCAAGCATAAATAAGTTTAAATGACACTACAATGACAAATACATGACGATTACATATGACAATTACATTTAACATTTATGTTACTTGGTTATATTGAAATTGGAAATAGTATGTTTCCATCACTTTGATTATATGGATTGTATATATATCGTATTATATATTATATCGTATATCATATTAATATCGAAAACATATTTGCATCTTACCATCATGTCAAGCAAAAATAAGTTTAAATGACATTACAATGACAAATACATGACGATTACATATGGCAATTACATTTAACATTTATGTTACTTGGTTATATTGAAATTGGAAATAGTATGTTTCCATCACTTTGATTATATGGATTGTATATATATCGTATTATATATTATATCGTATATCATATTAATTCATGCAATACTAGGATGATTCGACGAATATCTACTGTAAAATTGATTGTAAAATTCACAATAATGTATATATTTTTTAATATAAGCAATTGGAGTATATTATGGCAAATGAATAAAGACAATCTAAAGTTACCTATTTAGATTATCTTAAGCATACTTTCGATGATAATCTGGCGGAGGATCAGTATAATCTTGTTGAAGGTTAAATAATTCGACATGATTCTTTTGCAAATACTCCAAGAAATCATGAAAATGCGATACCAATAGTTGTATGCTTCTTTCATCTAAATTAGTATAAGATAACATCCCGCCTAGTCTAACTGAAAACAAATGAAGATAAAATTGTAATGAAAATTTAAGTCTTAAAATATTACATATCTAGATTTATATAAAAAATATTTAGAATCTTTACCAAATAGTCGAAGTAAATGAAATGCTCCATATGTTTGACTGGGCAAAACATCTGCATTATCATTCACCAGCTGTACATATTGTGGACGTTCCCATTTATATAACAATTGAAGACCCAAAGTAATATTAAAGTACTCCCTAATGCCTTTTGTTACTTCCCTAACACTTTCCCTAAAATAAGTATATAGAATTACAAATTATTTTAGTAATATGTCCCTCAACATAAATAATAAAAAGTTATGGCAGCTAACCTGATAATCTCAGATTTTCCAGCTGATTTCGATTCTACATAATCATCTAGAATTTTATCAACTGTGTTTTTAACAGGCAAGACTGGTAACTTATGATGCTTTAATATTACTTCCGATTCGTCTATCAGAACAAACTTTAATTCTTCCGGTATCATAATTTTGACTTCTACTTTAGTAACATATTCTTCATTATCACCAGAAGTATCTACACGGCTATAATATAGTTAGTTTATGTAATCGTTATACGACATATTTTGCGGTAGGTAAGGGGCAAATGACAAACCTGCGTTTTTTGCGTGGTCCTTCCGTTGTAACATCGTGAGATGTTGAAGGCGTAGCAATACTACTAGCACTTTTATTAAGACGACTAACAGTTTTATCTACACTTGCTACTGGTGTAGTAGCTCTACTATCAGTATCTTTTTCCTTACCAATATCACTTCTTCGTCCTTGCGCTTTGGAACCTGTACTACCTTTCTTATTTTTCTGCGCACTTTGTTGGTTAGAATGCGCGCGCTGCACCTCCCGTTGTTTTTGAACATTAGCTTCATTATATTTCAGTACTCGACTTTCTGGCACCCACTCGTCCCAACTAATAATACGCAAATATAAATTATAACTTATAATGACAGTAACAAAATTAATTTTCTTTTATACTTGCTTTTTGTTCCAACCAGCGTAATGAATAAAATATTTGATTTGTTTCTCCTTCGTGACAGAAGATTTTAAACATTTAGCTTCATAAATCAACGGTCCATGAAAACATAATACTTTCTCACCTTTTTAACAGAAAATAACAAGACCTTTATAGCAGCCAAACGTAAATGACTATTGTTTAACATAAACAAATTATTATTCAAGCTATGTAATAATAAGAAAATATACCTTCTTGAAATTTACACTTTGGAGGCATCTTAATAGTTCGTTGAAATTAATGTCTCTAATCGTTTCGTAAAACTAGTCAAATTATCAATTAGTTTCTACTTCTAACAGATCAATGTAGATTTTTTGCACAAAAAGAGAAAATGAAAATTTTCAATTATTTCTACACATTAATTAATCTATTTTATACAGTTATTTGTATTTTTCACTCCATAGAAACATCCGGTTAGCAATCAACGATACGAAAATTTATTTTCTTTAACCAATCACAACACTAGAAATATAAATTATTAGCAACGATAATATATATATATGTATTTATCTATGTATGTACGTACAAATAGATATTCTTCTTATTTTTTCACGAAATATCGCCCAGTAGCCGCTGATGCCGTTTGTACGCGTTATTCGGCCGAACCCTGTATATGATAGGATATTAAATTGCTTGTACGAAAACAATTGCTATACAAAATAATGATAAATCTTCCAATACTTTTGTCAAATAATTAAATAAAAAAAAGGCAAATATTCCAGTTCGTTCAGTTAATTACAGATTATAATAAGAGAGATGATTTTATATCGATATATTTAGGGAAAATCGCAATGGTCGACCACTCGATTGTCGTATATTATGAACACGGCCTAAAGGATGTTTTTTACCACTGGTTTTATAACGGTTTATCCAACAATAAAAAATGCGTAATTCTTGACTGTTTTTATGAACAAGGTCTCATTTTAAAGACGAAGCTTTAATCTAGGACTCCGCGTTATAGAATTTTTGAAAAACTTCATTTTGTCTATGAAGTGGCGGTACCTGCTTGCGTAGGTAGATAAACAGTTATTGCTCAGATTTTCCGAATCATTGGTAAATTATATTTTCCTCTTGGAAAACTCAACATATGAACGAAGCATAAATTTTCCTACCCATCGACCATTGCATTAGCATTACACAATGCCAGAAGATATAGCGAGCGGAATCGTGCTACCTCTTGGAATGTTATGTTATGCTATTAGAAATTTCAAATTATGGACAAATGGGAAATATTTGTTTCGATGATACCACTGGCGCCATCTAGTGTAAAGAGCGGTACTACATTATGAAAAACCTTTTGTACCCCTGGCGCCATCTAACGTTGCAAACCTAAATTAACTTTCCCGCTTTTTATCCAACGACCTCCACTGCTTCATGTGCTCCTATTACAAAACGCGCATTTTTGCGACAAAATCACGAACGAATATAGTCATCCCCAAGTATACATGTACATACATATATATATATATAGGCTATGTAATAAGTGATAAAATACATTATATCCAACAATTATACAAGTATTTGTTTTAGGATATAAACTGTCTAAATAAATATTAATATATACTGAATAAATATTATATATAACATAATAGAGACGTAGGTGATAAATAGTTAGATGCTAGAAAAGTTGTATAGACTCTGAAGAATCATATAAGCCTATAAAAATTAATAAAGAAGTCTTAATAATTGAGAAAATAATTATCAAAGTTTGACCTATATATCAACGTCTTCTGCATATCTATATATATATGTACACCCACATCCACACGCAAGGCATGCACCTATTCACTGCGACAATTAGATATCATATTGCCTCAAAAATTTCAGATTCTTAATGATATCTAGTCCAAGCATCTGTGGAAAAGCAACCATGAAGGTGTATAAATTTAACTGCATATGAAATGATATTACACTTCATCATCGATGCTTCAAGATTCTATAAATGATAAATCTTATCCTTTGAAATAATATTCTTATATCGCATGTCTTATAACAGATATAGTGGTAAGGCGATGCAAAGGTTTTGTTATAAATGAATTCAATGATGGCAGGCCAATACTACTTACAAAATCTTTGATCATAAACAACTTTCTAGCAAACATTAAAAATATCACTTCATTCTATAGATTCTTCTAAATATTTTCAATATCTAAATGTTAGGAATTCATTTTTGAGAAATTAAATAAATAATACTCAACCAACAAGTGCTTTCGATGCTAACAAGAAGATTTCAAAGTGATAAATTACAAAATGTTAGAATTTTGTAGAACATATTGAAAGATGATAGAGTCTATTCTTTAGTTCATCGACAATGGATCCTTATAGTTGATGCAGTGACTAGAAACGTATTAAAGAAGATGTCAAATTCTTTCTACGCCAACAAATTATATTAACTTTGTGATAGAATACTTGGATGACATTTCAAGAGAAAACTGCAGAGAGCATATCACATTAATTACCTGAAACATATAATATTGTTATTACTCGAGACAATAGTTTATCAAAATCAACATACTCTTTAAAAACTAACTAAAATTGTAAAATGTAGGATGTATCGATAATCGAATCTCCACAATCCATTCTTAGTGAACAGCTATTACTAATTACAGATGCTTGCAATTAAACCTTTCAATTACTATTACCATTTCGGATACAATTTTAATTTTGTCTAACGCCGATTCTTTCAAACATGATAAATTATTAGGATTGGTCAGCTTTCCTTGATAACAAAATCTTTGCATCGTCAGATCAATGAACCTGCGACACAAGAATGTTATTTAAAACGACAAGATTTATAGTTTCTAAACTTTTGAAACGTCGATAATAAAGTGTAATATCGTTTCATATGCACTTAAATTTCCATACCTTCAAGGTAGCCTTTCTAGAGATGCCTGGACTATATAACATTGCAAAAAAGTATCTGTCAGTCTGTATCATGAAATGACAAATACATTGCATGAACTTTAGAGCAAACCTTATATGCAAATACATGCAAGTAACATGTAAAACGATGCAAAATTTCTAACCAAGTATGTCTTGTACTTGATGGGCAACGTCACTGAATATGAGAGTAAGGACATTTTCCAACTGTTACATAAATGTAATTGCACAGGAGACCTGCGACATAAGAATATTATTTGGAAGGACAACATCTAAAGTTTCTAAAATTTTAAAGTATCGATAGTAAAGTGTAATTCCATTTCATATCCAATTAAATTCCTTGGACTTGAAGATTCTACAGATGCTTAGACATTATCATAGGAAAACTACAACACAGGGGAACTAGAAAATAATAACAATAGATGAAATGCCACGAAAAATAATTATAAAATATTTATATCATTCTTTTTTACTATGATAACATGGTTATATTCGACATCTGATAAATAGATGATAACAAAAAGTGAAATAGGCAATATATAAAACATTTCATAGTTAAAATTATTCTATATCGTATCTAAAATGATATAAAATAATCGAAGAGTGTATAATAATTAATTATCATGGCATTACTAATCACATTTTTATTCGCGAACGTAAACAAAATTGTCACGATACTAGTTCAAATTTGGCGCTGATGATATTTCCCATATAGCGTGACAGCCAATAGCATTCGAGCTCAGAGATCGACCTCCACTATCATCCTGCGTTCCTCTTAAGAATCTAAAATTTTTGTGGCAATAGGATGTCCAATATTACCCGTTAAGCGCGTATGTGTGCGTGCGTACGTGCGCTTGTGTGTGTGTATACGTATATACATATATATATATAGATATACAATAAACATTGAAATATACGTTAAACTTTAATAATTATTTTCTCTATTATTAAGACTTTTTTATTAACTTTTAGGAGTTTATATGATTCCTTAGAGTCCATAGAATATTTCTAGCATATAAATATTTATAATTTAGCCTTGGAAATTAAATAAATTATGCATTAATCAGTGATATGTATGTAGGTTAATATGTTACGGCGATTATTTATGAAATAGTTTATTATTAGTCAAGTTTTGTAAACTTTTATGATATTATATTATTCCGACGAGTCTATAGAACATCACAAATATTTAAATGTGACAATTTTTATTATTATTCTTACTTTATTAATGCTGATATTGTCCTCTGTACTGACTGGTTCTGATTCAAATATGGCGCTGCGATTTCCGCCATCTAGCGTAGCAGCCAATAACATTCGAGTTTAGCGATCGACCTCCACTATTATCCTGCGTTCCTCTTAAGAATCTAAAATTTTTGTGACAATAGGATGTCCAATATTACCCGTTAAGCGCATATGTGTGCGTGCGTACGTGCGCTTGTGTGTGTGTATACGTATATACATATATATATATAGATATACAATAAACATTGAAATATACGTTAAACTTTAATAATTATTTTCTCTATTATTAAGACTTTTTTATTAACTTTTAGGAGTTTATATGATTCCTTAGAGTCCATAGAATATTTCTAGCATCTAAATATTTATAATTTAGCCTTGGAAATTAAATAAATTATGCATTAATCAGTGATATGTATGTAGGTTGATATGTTACGGCGATTATTTATGAAATAGTTTATTATTAGTCAAGTTTTGTAAACTTTTATGATATCATATTATTCCGACGAGTCTATAGAACAACATAAATATTTAAATGTGAAAATTTTTATTATTATTCTTATTTTATTAACGCTGATAATGTCCTCTGTACTGATTGGTACAGATTCAAATATGGCGCTGCGATTTCCGTCATCTAGCGTAGCAGCCAATAACATTCGAGTTCAGAGATCGACCTCCACTATCATCCTGCGTTCCTCTTAAGAATCTAAAATTTTTGTGGCAATAGGATGTCCAATATTACCCGTTAAGCGCGTATGTGTGCGTGCGTACGTACCCTTGTGTGTGTGTATACGTATATACATATATATATATATATATATATATATATATATATATATATATATATATATATATATATATATATATATAGATATACAATAAACATTGAAATATACGTTAAACTTTAATAATTATTTTCTCTATTATTAAGACTTTTTTATTAACTTTTAGGAGTTTATATGATTCCTTAGAGTCCATAGAATATTTCTAGCATCTAAATATTTATAATTTAGTCTTGGAAATTAAATAAATTATGTATTAATTAGTGATATGTATCTAGGTTAATAAGTCACGGCGATTATTTATGAAAAAGTTAATTATAGTACAAAAGTATTTATATTATGATATAAAAAGTTAGTACATATATATAATAGGAGTATAGTATTATACAAATATATATTACTACAAAATTTTGATACAATAGTACATTCGTTTAAGTATAAAAAAGACGAAAACGATCGCAGGACTCAGAATAATGTTAATATAAAATACCGACACTTAAAAATTTTAATCTCAGGGTAATTGCCCATTCGTAATATTAACATAAACGGTCTTTTTCTTAACTTTTACAATAACCAAGTTAGTCTTCTTTTCTTTCGAGGCATAAATATCGAAAAACTCTTTTCCTAATCACAAGAAATTATAAATTAATACTATCGATAATAAGACAATTATTTAAACAATCTCTATCGTACACGGATATAATAAATGAATATTAAAAATAGAACATTTTTTTAAACATTAAAAGGACGGAGGTGTGCGAGAAACTTACAATATTTTTAGTTGAATATATAATACATTAAAATTTTATATCGGGGTAGTCGGCCTTGCATAGTGTAAACCTAAACGATCTTTCACTAACTTTGACAATAACCGAGTCAGTTTAACGTTGTACTCCGACCACTAAACATCGAGCCTCTCTAAATCTCAACGCGAGAACTTAAAAATTAGTAGCTTTCGATAATTTCTTAATTATTTAAACAATCACTATTGTACACGGGTATAATATAATAATATTTAAACAATAGTACATTCGTTTAAACATTAAAAGTACTGGAACGCGCGAAAAACTTAAAATAAATCCGATTAAATATTTCGATACTATAAAATTTTTTCGGGTTGAGTAATTGGCCTTGCACATCAAAAACATAAACGTTTCTTTTCTTGACTTTGACAATAACCGAGTTAGTTTCACTTTGTACTCCAATCACTAAACATCGAGCTTCTCTAAATCTCAACGCGAGAACTTAAAAATTAGTAGCTTTCGATAATTTCTTAATTATTTAAACAATCACTATTGTACACGGGTATAATATAATAATATTTAAACAATAGTACATTCGTTTAAACATTAAAAATACGGGAACGCGCGAGAAACTTAAAATAATATCGTTTAAATATTTCGATACTATAAAATTTTTTCGGGGGAGTAATCGGCTTTGCACATCCAAAACATAAACGTTTCTTTTCTTGACTTTAACAATAACCGAGTCAGTTTAACTTTGCACTTCGACGAGTAAGCATTGAGTCTCTCTAAATTTGAACGCGAGAACTTAATTTTTGTACTTTCGGTAATTTATTAATTATTTAAACAATCATTAACATACACGGGTACAATTAATTAATAATTAAATAAAAGTACATTCGTTTAAACATTGAAACGACTAAAACTCACGAGAAACTTAAAATAATTTCGGTTTAAATACTTTGATACTATAAAATTTTTTCGGGGGAGTAATCGGCTTTGCACATCCAAAACATAAACGTTTCTTTTCTTAACTTTGACAATAACAGAGTCAGTTTAACTTTGCACTTCAACGAGTAAGCATCTCGACTCTCTAAATCTAAACGCGAGAACTTAAAAATTAATACTTTCGGTAATTTAATAATTATTTAAACATTCACTATTGTACACGGGTATAATATAATAATATTTAAACAATAGTACATTCGTTTAAACATTAAAAGTACTGGAACGCGCGAAAAACTTAAAATAAATCCGATTAAATATTTCGATACTATAAAATTTTTTCGGGTTGAGTAATTGGCCTTGCACATCAAAAACATAAACGTTTCTTTTCTTGACTTTGACAATAACCGAGTTAGTTTCACTTTGTACTCCGATCACTAAACATCGAGCTTCTCTAAATCTCAACGCGAGAACTTAAAAATTAGTAGCTTTCGATAATTTCTTAATTATTTAAACAATCACTATTGTACACGGGTATAATATAATAATATTTAAATAATAGTACATTCGTTTAAACATTAAAAATACGGGAACGCGCGAAAAACTTAAAATAAATCCGATTAAATATTTCGATACTATAAAATTTTTTCGGGGAAGTAATCGGCTTTACACATCCAAAACATAAACGTTTCTTTTCTTGACTTTAACAATAACCGAGTCAGTTTAACTTTGCACTTCGACGAGTAAGCATCGAGTCTCTCTAAATCTCAACGCGAGAACTTAAAAATTAGTAGCTTTCGATAATTTCTTAATTATTTAAACAATAACTATTGTACACGGGTATAATATAATAATATTTAAACAATAGTACATTCGTTTAAACATTAAAAATACGGGAACGCGCGAGAAACTTAAAATAATATCGTTTAAATATTTCGATACTATAAAATTTTTTCGGGGAAGTAATCGGCTTTGCACATCCAAAACATAAACGTTTCTTTTCTTGACTTTAACAATAACCGAGTCAGTTTAACTTTGCACTTCGACGAGTAAGCATCTCGACTCTCTAAATTTGAACGCGAGAACTTAAAAATTAATACTTTCGCTAATTTAATAATTATTTAAACAATCATTAATGTACACGGGTACAATTAAATAATAATTAAACAATAGTACATTCGTTTAAATATTAAGAAGACGGTAACTCGCGAGAAACTTAAAATAAATTCGGTTAAATATTCCAAATCTTAAAATTTTTATTTCTTTGTAGTTGGCCTTGCATAATCTAAACATAAATATAAAGAGAAACGGCTACTGGATCAGTCTTCCATTGGATTCGGACGAGCGATCATCGGAGTTCTCTCAGGATGTCTTTCTTGCACGCATCAACGAAGAGTTAAAGTAAGTATATTTCTATATCATAGATATCTCGAATAATTTATAAAATTTCACATTACAACAATGATACCAATTAGATTGTTTATATTTTTCTGTTACAGGACTTCATTGCAATTCGCGCGCGCAGCAATGAATCAATCGAGCCTTTGTATCGGTAAAATAAAAATATCGCCCATTAGAAGCAGTGTTTTGTACGTTCGCGTTTCGCGATTTAAAAGACAATTGTTTTTGCATCGACTGCGTGCAATGCAGTCGTTAGAGTCAGTGTTTTTTCGCAAAGTTTATTACCTTTTTAACGGTCGCACAGACCGTATATATAAATAAGACAATAAAGTTTCGCGAAGTAGAGTCAGTGATCGTCCGTTTAAAGAATAACTATCGCGTAATAGAGTCAGTGCATCATCGAAGAGGATTGTCTCGACCAACTTCGACGTCGACCTACCTCATCTTCAACCACCTACGAATCGTCCACCCTCAATTTCTACCTAAAACGTGGTCGAGTGTTTTGGAGCCGTCGCAGAACTTCATAAGTAGTGAGTGAATTTTTAAAGTCCCTCCGATCGCTCAATCATGCCGAGGACGAATGGTCCGAATCGGCACGAGCGATACGGTTGTAATTAATTAATAGTGAAAGAGCATTTTGAGTAACCACGAATAAATCTCTTCGGAGATATATTCGTGAATGTTTTATTTTTATTTTTTGGTTCGATTCATCGTCGAATTTTAAGCGAGAATACTTTTTTTGGACTTTGACAATAACCGAGTCAGTTTAACTTTGCGCTTCGACGAGTAAGCATCTCGACTCTCCAAATCTAGACGCGAGGACTTAAATATTAACAACTTCTGTAATTTAATAATTATTTAAATAATCATTAATGTACACGGGTACGATTAATTAATAATTAAACAATAGTACATTCGTTTAAACATTATAAAGGCGGAAACGCGCGTGAGACTTAGAATTGTTTCAATATAAAATTTGCGACACTTAAAAATTTTCAATGCGGGATAGTTGGCCTTGTGTGACATAAACATAAACGATCCTTTTCTTCAATTTAACAATACATACTTTGACAATACATTTAAACGCGCGGTAGTTGGCCTTGAGTGATATAAACATACACAATCCTTTACTTAACTTTGACAATAACCGGGTCAGTCTTCTCTCGTACTCCGTCGCGTGCACATCGAAACACTTTAAATCTAAACGCGAAAACTTAAAAATTAATACTTTCGGTAATTTAATAATTATTTAAACAATCACTATTGTACACGGGTATAATATAATAATATTTAAACAATAGTACATTCGTTTAAACATTAAAAATACTGGAACTCGCGAAAAACTTAAAATAATTTCGGTTTAAATATTTTGATACTATAAAATTTTTTCGGGGGAGTAATCGGCTTTGCACATCAAAAACATAAACGTTTCTTTTCTTAACTTTGACAATAACCGAGTCAGTTTAACTTTGCACTTCGACGAGTAAGCATCTCGACTCTCTAAATCTAAACGCGAGAACTTAAAAATTAATACTTTCGGTAATTTAATAATTATTTAAACAATCACTATTGTACACGGGTATAATATAATAATATTTAAACAATAGTACATTCGTTTAAACATTAAAAATACTGGAAATCGCGAAAAACTTAAAATAATTTCGGTTTAAATATTTTGATACTATAAAATTTTTTCGGGGGAGTAATCGGCTTTGCACATCAAAAACATAAACGTTTCTTTTCTTAACTTTGACAATAACCGAGTCAGTTTAACTTTGCACTTCGACGAGTAAGCATCTCGACTCTCTAAATCTAAACGCGAGAACTTAAAAATTAATACTTTCGGTAATTTAATAATTATTTAAACATTCACTATTGTACACGTGTATAATATAATAATATTTAAACAATAGTACATTCGTTTAAACATTAAAAGTACTGGAACGCGCGAAAAACTTAAAATAAATCCGATTAAATATTTCGATACTATAAAATTTTTTCGGGTTGAGTAATTGGCCTTGCACATCAAAAACATAAACGTTTCTTTTCTTGACTTTGACAATAACCGAGTTAGTTTCACTTTGTACTCCGATCACTAAACATCGAGCTTCTCTAAATCTCAACGCGAAAACTTAAAAATTAGTAGCTTTCGATAATTTCTTAATTATTTAAACAATCACTATTGTACACGGGTATAATATAATAATATTTAAATAATAGTACATTCGTTTAAACATTAAAAATACGGGAACGCGCGAGAAACTTAAAATAATATCGTTTAAATATTTCGATACTATAAAATTTTTTCGGGGGAGTAATCGGCTTTGCACATCAAAAACATAAACGTTTCTTTTCTTAACTTTGACAATAACCGAGTCAGTTTAACTTTGCACTTCGACGAGTAAGCATCTCGACTCTCTAAATCTAAACGCGAGAACTTAAAAATTAATACTTTCGGTAATTTAATAATTATTTAAACATTCACTATTGTACACGTGTATAATATAATAATATTTAAACAATAGTACATTCGTTTAAACATTAAAAGTACTGGAACGCGCGAAAAACTTAAAATAAATCCGATTAAATATTTCGATACTATAAAATTTTTTCGGGTTGAGTAATTGGCCTTGCACATCAAAAACATAAACGTTTCTTTTCTTGACTTTGACAATAACCGAGTTAGTTTCACTTTGTACTCCGATCACTAAACATCGAGCTTCTCTAAATCTCAACGCGAAAACTTAAAAATTAGTAGCTTTCGATAATTTCTTAATTATTTAAACAATCACTATTGTACACGGGTATAATATAATAATATTTAAATAATAGTACATTCGTTTAAACATTAAAAATACGGGAACGCGCGAGAAACTTAAAATAATATCGTTTAAATATTTCGATACTATAAAATTTTTTCGGGGAAGTAATCGGCTTTGCACATCCAAAACATAAACGTTTCTTTTCTTGACTTTAACAATAACCGAGTCAGTTTAACTTTGCACTTCGACGAGTAAGCATCGAGTCTCTCTAAATCTAAACGCGAGAACTTAAAAATTAATACTTTCGGTAATTTAATAATTATTTAAACAATCACTATTGTACACGGGTATAATATAATAATATTTAAACATTAGTACATTCGTTTAAACATTAAAAAGACGGTAACTCGCGAGAAACTTAAAATAAATCCGATTAAATATTTCAATACTTAAAAATTTTATTGTGTGGGTAATGGCCTTGCATGATATAAACATAAACGGTTCTTTTCTTGACTTTGACAATTTACGAACTATAAGAAGACAACTACGTGGGACGGCAGAAATAATATTGGAAACGCAATCATCCCGTACGGACACGTAAGTCTATATATTTTATAAGCTTCATACGTAGCATTTGTTGCATTTAATAACAAGATCGCATTTACACGTTATATACACGGTTACATACATATACGTATTTATTTATAAATTTAATAAATTTTATTCTATATTAATAATAACTCTTGGATTTTGATAAATTTATAAATGGATCTCCATACGCAGCTACCTCCATGTGGTGAGATCCGGTAGTCGGTATTGCGAACGTTTATGTTTTTTACATAATACAACGTACGCACTACCGGGCCAAAGGCTGACGTTCGGTGCATTAGAAAATATTTTTGATAAAATATTAATTCGTTAAAAATTTTTGCAATATATTTTACATTGAATTTAAAGAATATTAAGTAGCACCGAGAATAATACACAATTCATTAGAGTTAAATTAAAATAGAATAAAATTTCAAGATACGTTTGATCGCTTAATTAAATATTATAAATGTTATAATTTTAATTTTTACAGCACCTTGTCTAGTTTTACTTCGATGCTATATCTATTTTGATTTATAGGTATCCACGCAATTACTATATTTCTGTGAACATATCCATACCGCGATCATATCCATTTTTAAACGATAGATACAACGCGATTTTTTGATCGTTTGCTTTTACATATTGATTTATCACAATATAGCTTACAAATATTGCAGTTACATCTTTTGAATGCTATCCTTTTATTATTATGGCATGCAAAAGATGTAATACAATTTTACAATTTTAGATCATGTAGTTTGAATAATATGATATATGATATTTAATATTTTCTAATCGATATAAATAATATTTAATTTGACAGAAATTGTAAAAGCAAAAGCCACAGCTTGTTTTAACAATTTTTTCTTCAACAGGTCTTCAGTTGTTGATCGCGCGCAATGCGATCTTAGAGTCAGTGCTTGTGCGAAATGTAATTTTATTTGTTTTGCAACCGAACGAGTTGCTTTAAAAATCATATAAAATAAATTAAAATCGCGAATTAGAGTCAGTGTTGTTCGCCGATAAAAATTTTTCGGTCGCGTTAATAAAACAAAGAACAAGAATTAATGTCATATTCTTGTTAAAACCATTTGTTCGGCCCGCGTTGTAAGAATCATTAACACACTTTCGGCCAATACGGTGGAAGAGGATTGCGTTCGCGATAAAATATTGTAATGGTCGAAAGTGTGAATTTAAAAAATTTCATCCTCTGCATCTTTAACGACGAACGTAAAGCTTCGTCTGGATACCATTACGCGTAAGTATAATTTCTTTATTCTAATCGTTACTTCTCATTCATCATCGAAATCAAATATTTTTTGATCATTTTCACATTCATCAAAGATATTCTTTATATATGAAACATATAATTAATCTTTTTCTGTACGACTTTAATTACAGAACGTACACGATTTCAACCAACTTCACGACTTCGTTCGACCTACGTCGAGGGGGACGAGTGTTTTGGAGCCATCGCAGAACTTCTTAAGTAGTAAGTGAAAAATTTTAAGTTCCTCCGGTGCCCATCATGCCGAGGACGAAAGGTCCATATCGGCACGGGTTACTGGTTGTATTCGTAGATGTCTTACGTTCGAAACGAGCATAAGTGTCCGTGATTAAAATCTTATGATTTTATTCACGAGTGGTTCCCTATATGTGTAGTTAACTATTTCATTGCCAATTTTTTATTTGTATATATGTATATGTATATTTATGTCAGGCTAGGGTCTTCTTGTCTCAAAATCGTTTAATTAACGGTGCTGTTAATTAGCACCTTTTTTTACCCGTCTTTGCTCGCGATATTAGTAATGAAATCGGGTATTAATTTACCCGATTTCGTACAAATAAAAGCATTATAACGTGGCTTACGTTAAATGCATTGCTTCGTACTTAGTTTATTTAATCGCGATTTGCTTAGATATTTTGATATATCGATATAACAATAAATGAGCAAGAAGACAAACCCCTTTCGCGACGGATAGATTCTGTCAGTTAAATGGCGGATCATAATCCCCGTTCTTTAATTAGAACAGCCATTTAATGAAAGGAATCGTCCGAGGTTGTTTTTTAATATATTAATTAAATTTTTCAATAAAGTAAATCTTTCAATAAAGTAAATTTTTCAATAAAGTAAATTTTTCAATAAATTAAATATTTCAATAAATAATTTTCTCGTAGAGTCATAGCCCGCTTAGGCCTAGTTTATAAGTTAATCATTTTTTTAGATCAGGATTTTCAGCTCTAATTATACTAATACCCGTTTCTCCCCCCCGTGCTTCTGCGTTCTCATCCATGCGTTTGCCCAGGTGTTACTCGTATGGGTGAGAAACGTTAGCGTGGGTTAGTTATATAAAAGTTTTAGATTTCCTTTTGGCGGCTGTCATTGTGCTAGTGATTGCAACGATGTACCTTGCACCTGTATGTGCGTTTTAGGTGGTGCATTGTACATCGTTTCGCGACCTAACTTTTTAATTAATAATAAATAAATATAAATATCTTATTATATTAAATATCGTTTTGTGCATAGAGTCACCACATTGTACTGTGGAAAATAATAAATACTCGTACGTATTACTAGTATCCATGTGTATACTAGTATGTACTAGTATTTTTGCATTAGTCACATATGCACTAATCATTAGCCTTGACAGCCGATTACAGCAATTGGTACGTACTCATAATATATTAGAAAAATACGCGGTTGAACTGGGGTGACGGAGGTGCCCCGGGGCATGCTCTCTAGTGTAGGCCTTTGCACCCCGGTGGTATGTGAGAGAACCGTGGAGTGTGTGTGTTGGTGTGAATGCTTTGCACTTTTTAAATATAGGTTGATAGGCAGGCAGGTAGCATACCTTTTCTGAGTGAATGTGAAAACTAATATAAGTAGGTAGCGACCGGAAGACGTTGGATCCGATTCTCACTCAGGAGTGGGAAGTCCCGTCTACGGGGATTCGCGAAGTTTCAGCAAATTTTTACGATCCTTCAGTTCATCTGAATGATCTCTTATTCTTTTCTTTTTTTTTTTTTTTTTTTTTTTTTAAAGATATTTTGCTGAAGCTTCGCGCGATACATCAGTATAAAACAGTTCGAAAAACTTTGCACCCATTGAGAACATTAGATCGCATCCCATATCTTTTGAACTTTGCAAAGTATTTCGAACTTGTTCTATACTTAGTTATAAATTAACGCTTGCATTTCGCGATTCTTTAAATATTTACGAATCTATATATATAATATAATATAATATATGTATATATATATTCTTTTTCTTAACTATTTACCGAAACATTTTTCATATTTTACATGCAAGCAGTTAATATTAGTTTGTAATAGGTTCATCGAATTAGAATGAATATTATGTCTGCTGGAGCATTCGATTAAATGTGCCTGTGTAAATGTGCACGGTCGGTGGACTCTTTGAGTCCATTGATCGTCCACAGGCTAGGATAGCTTTAACGGTACATCGGTCAAGTATTAATAATTAAATAAATATCATTAGAAAATCGAGACGCACCCAGGTAGATTAGGAAACGCAGTTAAGGATACGCGTTGGAATTCGTCAGTGCCGTTTGGGGTGATGCATTCGCGAATTTTGCCATGCCTCAGTGGTTTAACTATTTAGAAGAAATCGATACATTACGTCGCAAGCACTTACCGCTCGTTAGGTTAAGCTAAATAAAGAACAAAAAAAAAACAACCAGCTAACCAGTGTTGTTTACTCCCCAATTCTTTTCAGCTCGCGTCTATAGCGTCTCGTTAAAAAATGCGCGCGTTAACACGAGCGGTTTGAGCCTTGTTGCGTAATGTGAGATATCAGATCGGGATAGGTCGGGATAGGTCGGGATAGGTCGGTTTTAAATTAGGGACGATTTCATTCTTATAGTATAAACCACTGAGGCATGTCAATTTTTGTGGGTGCGTTGCTTCGAACGGTAGGGCGTTTTTTGACGCGTAAACTTTTCATGCGTCGCACGTAGGGAATGCTCCAATGCAGTGGTTAGGGCACGAAGCAAGAAGAGGCCATGTGCCGAAGAGGCCCCCACAAACTGTGGCTCAAGAGGGCAACTATCGACTACGAGCCATTTTTCGAAGGTGGTCGGCTTATCCGAACCCTTCGTTAATGGCTCGTGGTCTTATCAAAATCCCATATACCCCTTTTACCACGTAGACACTTATGCTCGTAGTAGTAGTAGTAGTAGTTTGTTCCTGATGACTGGAGATGATGGACCATTCCATCTCCTTGCTACGGCATCCCACACTCGCGTACGGTCTTTTTGCTAATTAGAGTCAAGCTTTTTCAATGTAATTACTTAATTAATAGAGTCTTTGCAATTTATTTTTTTTTCTTAAATTAAAGTCGAGTCATTGAGTTTTTTATTTTAAAAAGTAGAGTCAATTTTTCATTTTAAAATATTGCCTTTTTGTCCCCCTTGCATTTGATTTTTTTTTCTTTTATTTAAAGTCG
Organism: Dolichovespula saxonica; assembly: GCA_911387935.1. Lineage (NCBI taxonomy): Eukaryota > Metazoa > Arthropoda > Insecta > Hymenoptera > Vespidae > Dolichovespula > Dolichovespula saxonica. Next base: position 3,406,087 of record OU427013.1, read on the forward strand.
AGTCGCCCACCCTTTAAATTTTAAATTAAAGTCGAGTCGCCCACCCTTTTGAAATTTTAAATTAAAGTCGAGTCGCCCCCCCCCCTTTTAAATTTTATATTAAAGTCGAGTCATTGCATTTTAAAGTTTTAAATTAAATAAAGTTGAGTCATTTGTTAGATTTTTATTTTAAAACTAGAGTCACGCTCGTTATTTATTGTGTGGACGTCCGTAGGCCTGCAGCAGCATTGGCACTCAGAAGGAGTGCATATGGATTACCCAAGCATGTTGATTTTTAATTCAGAATAATCAGATACTTTTTCTTTTCCCCTTTTTATTTTCATAACTGCATAATGCGTATGTATATATACGAGATATATACATACTTCATACTACATGTCATCACAATACTACCGCGGGTCGCCCAATGGCCCATATGCGGTAAATAATGTAAAATTTCCTGATTTTACATTATCCTCATCACCATTATCATTATCATCATCATCATCATCATCATCATCATCATCCTTTTGTAATCAGACTTTCATTATTCTGATTATTCCTCTTATTCTAATTATTTTGCTTATTTTAATTATTCTGATTATTCTGATTAAAAATCTACAAGACTTGATGATTGACAACGAGAAAGGATAATATAACTGCATTCAGGAATGCAGATGAATATATCATAGTAAGGATACACATTTCTCATTCAGAATGATCAAAAGTAAATAAATGAACGAAAGCACTGATGAAGATACTTAATGAACAAATATTTAAATATTTCGCAATATACTTTTTAAGAAACTAAAGTTATTTAATAATGAATAGGAAAACTATTCTTTTATTCCATATATAATAATTTAATTATATTTAAACAGTGCAATTAGATCAAAAGACATACTTAGAATCATTCTGATGAGAAATGTGTAAGTCTTGCTGGATGAATAAAACGAAATGAATGGCAGCCAGCACTCAGGAGTGCATATTACAATATGTCAAGGGTATCCATTTTTATTCCAAAATGTATCAATTAAATGAATATCAAATGAGAGAATTAATAAGTATATATATATGAGAGAGAGAGAGAGAGAGAGAGCGAGAGAGGGAGAGAGGAAGAGAGGAAGAGAAAGAGGAAGTTTTCATGAGAAATATTTAGAAGATATAAATATCATTAACAAATGTTTATACATGAGAGAAATATGATTATTTTTGGAATAAAAATGGATAAGTCTTGGTATATAAACGAAACGATTGAAATGGCTTGCCTGCACTCAGGAGTGCATATGATAGGTTCGCAGTAAGTACATACCTGCATTCAGGAATGCAGATGAACATATTACAGTAAGGATATACATTTCTCGTTCAGAAAGATACAAAAATACATAAGAGAAAATGCACTCGTATATATCGAATGAAATATAATAAATATTTAAATTTTTTACTCCCATTATTTTTCTTTCAAAGAAACGAAATTAATCTAATAAATAAATCAAGAATATTTCATACTCTTCCTAATAAAATACGTTTATTTATATTTAAATAGAGTGCAAATGAATGAGAAGAAAATTTGTATCTTTCTGATTAGAAATGTATAAATCTTACTGTGCGAGCGATATGAGATATTGAAATGAACAGCCTTGCACTCAGGAGTGCATAATATATGTCAAGGGTATACATTTTTATTCCACATTATTTAAACGTGATTATTAAATGAAAGACTTTGTAGATACATAAAAATGTATGTTTTGATTATATAATATATCAAATAAATATAATTATTTTGTGGAATAAAAATGCATAAGTCTTGGTATATAAATGAAACGAACGAAAAGGCTGCCCCACTCAGGAGTGGGTGATGAAAATAGTTTAGAATAGGGACAGGCCTGCATTCAGGAATGCACCTGGGATACTCAAGCGTGTAGATTTTTATTTCAGAATAATATTAAATTTTTTCTATGTAATAATTCTATAAAATTGATAACCACGAGTTGTAAAACAACTCCATATATCGTATCCATCATCATCTCATTATACAGATTCTAATTATTCTGATTAAAAATCTATAAGACTTGACGTAATTATAGGGAAGTCAGGATCTGCGTTAAAACAAGCAGTGGCGACCAAAAATAAATTCATAAGCATATATATGCAAGAATATATTAAAATTCTTTTGTCTCTAATACGCGTAATATTTTTCTGTTTCATATACATATACAAAATACATGGTTCTAAAATTGTGAAATTGTATTAATATATTTTTTATAATTTAATAGATAAAAAAGTGTCTTGCATGTAAATGATGTAATGTGTACATGAGACACTTAATGTAACTGCATATTTCTCGCGTTAGTATAAACGTAATGATATAAGATATATGTATTTTATCGATTAAATATAGATTTGTTCTCGTTATGGATATGTTCATGGCAGTATACAAAATTGCGTATGCATTTTGTAATACGAAACAAGGTGCAGTATATGTTTGCTATTTTTCTTGTTCTTTTTTTTGTTCTTTTTTTTTAACGCGGCTTAATTCTTAAATATTGTGAAATATTCACAATTCTTTTTCGTTTTTTCATAACGTATCTTGAATAATTTATAACATGTATCTGTAATTGTATTAATTAATTGACATTAGAACATTTTTTTTCTAATGCATCGAGAATTCTACATATTCAGTGCTAATTTTTTTTTCCTTTTATTTCAGCATTACAATCTATGGCTAAATATATGCATATACAATTTTTAATTTATTAAATTATCAAAATAATGAAAATGTTTAGCCATGGATTGTAGATATAATTTTGTCTTTTTACACATGCGTTTTTATATAGTTTTCTGTTACAGAGAGGCGTCCTTTTGACGTTCCGTGGTTAAATATTGGAAAATATCCCTTTACATATCAGTGGGTATTAACAAAAGTGTAGGAAGTAATATATCAAGATTCGTCATACTATCATAGTATATGACATTTAAATATATTGATGAAATAGATTTGTGTTTCAGGTTTTTCAAATGCTAATTATTATGGGCTCGAATGAAGAATTGGATTTACAAAGAATAAAAAAACAATTGGGGATGAGTCGTTTGCAATTCTTTATTTTTATTCGTTTGAAATATTTCAAAAAATTTTTAATCGATCCAAATAAAGTTGATTTCTGTTTCAAGAAATATCATCTAAATCGGCAAGATCTAACTCAAGACTTCGTTGGTTGTTCTTTTCGTTCGTGAGAGTCTGTGCATGTGTATGTGTTTGTGTGTGTGTGTGTGTGTGTGTTTTATACCTATGTATAAAATAACTAATATTTTAATATATTTTTTATTTCCAGAAAGTAATAAAATTCTATAAATTTCTTGTTCATAGGTTGTTCGTTCATTATATGAAATTTACTAATTGTTTCGATTGCTTCCTGTTTAATTATAAAATGGTTTAGATGTTTTATTTTCACAGGTAGCCTACTATTTACATCATATGAAGATATAATTCATCATATATATAATTATATGTTAATAATTAGATGATAAGATAATATATATACAGCGACATTACATTATTTTATTTCTGTTGTGTGATAGATAATAAGATGGTATCTATATAATATTGGATGTAATGTATAATTTTATGTATAAGGTGTATTATAGGCGTATTATATATATATATATTATAGGCGTGTTATATATAATATAAATGTTATATATTATAGGTGTATTATATGCGTATGTTAAGCGTACCGTTGTATTTTTAATTTAATGTACATTATGCGCGGTTTGTCCACGTTAGTTTAAAGGGAATAGAATTCCATATGAAGGGCTCTATTCCTTACCGGGTACGTAGGTCGATATCAAACGGATTCATAAATTTTCGTCTAATCGCGATTGATTAGAAAAAAATTTGTGATTCGTTTCGCGTTTGTTTCTTTCTTTCTTTTTCCAAATTATAATAATTATTAATGAATATGTTATAATAATGATATTATATATAATTGATTTTATATATTTCCAAAATAATTTATATTAACAGTAGAGTCTTTAGCCCGTGGGTCTCCATATGCAGCAACCTCCATGTGGTGAGACCTGGTAATCGATATTACTTGCGATATATGATAATTGTAAATAACGCAAGTACTGTCGAGCTAATGGCTGCATTTATATTCAATCAAAATTTATTTAAAATTTATAAATTTAATAAATTTAATTAAATTTTAATTTATAATGACATTCTTAGCGACGTTCTAACGGTTATATACATGTACTATCGTATATACTATCGATTAATAGATATGCTATTGATTTATAATTGAAACGCACATAAAACTTTACTGTCATTCCTATTTATATGTATTTTCTTTTATTGATTATTATTTATAAGTCTTGGGTGGGACCCATAGGAGGGGCCTATGGGTGAGGGCCTTTTGGCGGGCTGCTGTTTCAGCATCGTGTAAAGCTCTATGGTGGCTCACTTTGATATTGATTAATAATTGAATCGCATAGAAAAATTTACTGTCATACCTATTTATATGTATTTATTTTTATTAATTATTATTTATAAGTCTCGGGTGGGACCCATAGGAAGGGCCTATGGGTGAGGGCCTTTTGGCGGGTTTCTCTTTCCGTATCGCGTAAGGCTCTATGGTGGATCTTTTTCTTTCAATAGGAAAAAAACGAGCTCGATTTTGGTACTACGATTATGTCCATGTCTTGTACTATATTTTGTCATTGTCATGTAATTTTAGATATTAGATTTTTTAGATTTATTATAGATATTATTATTAATTATTATTTATGTACTATCATGTATTATTAATATACTGGCATATTATTAATTTTCTGTCATTCCTGTTTCTTTGTATTTACTTGTATTAATTATTATTTATATGTCTCGGGTGGGACCCATAGGAGGGGCCGGCCTATGGGTGTGGGCTTCTATGCGGGTCTCCTTCCTTCTTACCCTCTTTCTTATCCTCTTTCTTACCTTCTTTCTTACCTTCTTTCTTACCCTCTTTCTTACCCTCTTTCTTACCTTCTTTCTTACCCTCTTTCTTATCCTCTTTCTTACCTTCTTTCTTTTCTTTTATATTCTTTCTATTCTGCTTTCTGCTCTTTCTCTTATTCTTTTTAGGTACCGTCGAGGGATCATCGAGGGACGTCGAGGGATCGTCGAGGGACGCCGTGGGACGACGAGGGATCATCGAGGGACGTCGAGGGATCATCGAGGGACGCCGTGGGACGACGAGGGATCATCGAGGGACGACGAGGGATCATCGTGGGACGACGAGGGACGTCGAGGGATTGTTGGGGGGTTTTTGTGGGGTTTGGGGGGTTTGGGGGGTGGTTGGGGAATTGTTGGGGGGGGTTATCGAAGGAACATCATCGATTTTTACGCGATACGGGAAGGATAGGGAGAACACTCGCGCCTGTGTCGGCTGGCACAGGCGTGGGTGTTCGCGGGCGCGATTAAATTTCGTTTTATTGCTTTTTATGCCGAAAACGCGAATTGTAGAGTAGAGTCATTGTTTCTTTCGCGTACCCGCGGACGCGATTTAGTTTTATCGAGGATTTCTTTTTTTTTTCTTTTTTTTTTTTTTTTTTTTTTTTTTAATTTTCGTTCGAAACTCGGAACGCACGAACAGTCGTGCTTAATAAATCCCCGTTGTATCCGAAGCCGACGGGGTTTCCTGACGGTGGAGCTTTCGGTTAGCGAAGCTTTGAACGTTTCCAGTGAGCTGAGAAGCCAGAAGGACTCTCCCGAAGCGGAAAGATATAACGAATCGGGATCGCGGATAGTAGAGTAGAGTCACCGTTTTTCTAATACTCGCGTAAGTGCCGGGCGCGATTTAAAGTCCTTGCCATGGACTTCGTTTTTGTTCGAGATTCGGGATACACGAGCGGTGCCACCTAGTAGTGTAGTACATAGCTATTGTCTAGGGTCCTGTGAATCGTTTAGCGTAGGGATCCAGATTAGTCGATAGGTCATGTCATTTCGAATTTCAACCCCTAGAGTCATCCGTTATGCTAACACTTACGCGAGTTCGCGAACGCGATTAAAAGTCCTACCGTGGACTTCGTTTTTTATTTTAATCGAAACTTCGATCAGATTAACTCGTGAACGCGGATTGTAGAGTAGAGTCACCGTTAGCCCGCGGGTCTCCAGATGCAGCAACCTCCATGTGGTGAGACCTGGTAATCGATATTACTTGCGATATATGATAATTGTAAATAACGCAAGTACTGTCGAGCTAATGGCTGCATTTATATTCAATCAAAATTTATTTAAAATTTATAAATTTAATAAATTTAATTAAATTGTAATTTATAATGACATTCTTAGCGACGTTCTAACGATTATATACATGTACTATCGTATATACTATCGATTAATAGATATGCTATTGATTTATAATTGAAACGCACATAAAACTTTACTGTCATTCCTATTTATATGTATTTTCTTTTATTGATTATTATTTATGTCTTGGGTGGGACCCATAGGAGGGGCTTATGGGTGAGGGCCTTTTGGCGGGCTGCTGTCTCAGCATCGTGTAAAGCTCTATGGTGGCTCTCTTTGCTATTGATTTATAATTGAAACCCACAGAAAACTTTACTGTCATTCCTATTTATATGTATTTTCTTTTATTGATTATTATTTATAAGTCTTGGGTGGGACCCATACGGGGGGGCTATGGGTGAGGGCTTCTGTGCGGGTCTCCTTCTTTTTTACCGTCTTTCTTTTCTTTTATTTTCTTTCTATTCTATTTTCTGCTCTTTCTCTTTTTCTTTTCAGGTATCGCCGAGGGACGTCGATCAAAATCAAAAATCAAAGTAATAAATTATTTTATTATTTAACATATTGATTATTAGATCTGTTTTGAAATTGTTATATATTATATTTATTATATATATATATATATATATATATATATATATATATAATAAACATGAACGGTTTTTCACTAACTTTGGCAATAACCGAGTTAGTTTAACTTTGCACTTAGACGCGTAAACATCGAGACTTTCTAAATCTAAACGCGAGAACTTAGAAATCAATACTTTTGCGAATTTCATAATTATTTAAGTAATCTCTGTCGTACACGGGTACTATATATTAATATTTAAACAATAGTACAATCACTTAAACATTAAAACGTCTAAAACTCGCTAGAAACTTAAAATAAATTCGTTTGAATATCTCAATATTTAAAATTTTAATCTGGGGGGAGTTGACCTTGCATACTAAAAACATAAACCTTTTTTTACTAATTTTAACGATTACCGAGACAGTTTTCTCTCGACCTACGACGTGTTAACATCGAAACTGGAGCACATGGAGCACGTGGAGCACGTGGAGCACATGAAGCACGTGGAGCACATGAAGCACGTGGAGCACGTGGAGCACATGGAGCAGAAACAAGCGAATTGGGATGAGTACCAAGTTCTCCAAATATTGCCGAGCTATACTAATACATTATTTCTTTCAGGGAAAATAATATTTCTTTAGATCGGCATCCAGAATTTTTCATTTTCTTTTACTTCATTTAACTTAAATAATTTTTATCCTTTACAGTAATAATTTATTTTTTTTTCTTTCCTTATGTCTTTTCAGCTAGTTTCAGATCGTAGGTTCGCGAACACGTGATGGAATAATTAATGAATATGATTATTGTACTAACATTAAATAATATACGATATCCGTGAAATATAATTTATTAATATTTAAACAATATGACATTCTTAGCATCGTTGTAACGATTATATACATGTACTATCGTATATACTATCGATTAATAGATATGCTATTGATTTATAATTGAAACGCACATAAAACTTTACTGTCATACCTATTTATATGTATTTACTTTTATTAATTATTATTTATAAGTCTCGGGTGGGACCCATAGGAGGGGCCTATGGGTGAGGGCCTTTTGGCGGGTTTCTCTTTCCGTATCGCGTAAGGCTCTATGGTGGGTCTTTTTCTTTCAATAGGAAAAAAACGAGCTCGATTTTGGTACTACGATTATATCCATCTCTTGTACTATATTTTTTCATTGTCATGTAATTTTAGATATTAGATTTTTTAGATTTATTATAGATATTATTAATTATTATTTATGTACTATCATGTATTATTAATATACTGGCATATTATTAATTTTCTGTCATTCCTGTTTCTTTGTATTTACTTGTATTAATTATTATTTATATGTCTCGGGTGGGACCCATAGGAGGGGCCGGCCTATGGGTGTGGGCTTCTATGCGGGTCTTCTTCCTTCTTACCCTCTTTCTTACCCTCTTTCTTACCTTCTTTCTTACCTTCTTTCTTACCCTCTTTCTTACCCTCTTTCTTACCCTCTTTCTTACCTTCTTTCTTTTCTTTTATATTCTTTCTATTCTGCTTTCTGCTCTTTCTCTTATTCTTTTTAGGTACCGTCGAGGGATCATCGAGGGACGTCGAGGGATCGTCGAGGGACGCCGTGGGACGACGAGGGATCATCGAGGGACGTCGAGGGATCATCGAGGGACGCCGTGGGACGACGAGGGATCATCGAGGGACGTCGAGGGATCATCGTGGGACGCCGAGGGACGTCGAGGGATTGTTTGGGGTTTTTTGAGGGGTTTATGGGGTTTTCGAGGGGTTTTTGGGGGGTTGGTGGGGTTTTCGAGGGGTTTTTTGGGGGTGGTTGGGGTTTTCGAGGGGTTTTTGGAGGGTTATTGGGGTTTTCGAGGGGTTTTTTGGGGGTTATTGGGGTTTTCGAGGGGCTTTTGGGGGGTTATTGGGGTTTTAGAGGGGTTTTTGGGGGGTTATTGGGGTTTTAGAGGGGTTTTTGGGGGGTATTGGGTTTTTAGAGGGGTTTTTGGGGGGTTATTGGGTTTTTAGAGGGGTTTTTGGGGGGTTATTGGGGTTTTAGAGGGGTTATTGGGGTTTTCGAGGGGTTTTTGGGGGGTTATTGGGGTTTTCGAGGGGCTTTTGGGGGGTTATTGGGGTTTTCGAGGGGCTTTTGGGGGGTTATTGGGGTTTTCGAAGGGTTTTTGGGGGGTTATTGGGGTTTTCGAGGGATTTTTGGGGGGTTATTGGGGTTTTAGTGGGGCTTTTGGGGGGTTATTGGGGTTTTCGAGGGGTTTTTGGGGGGTTATTGGGGTTTTCGAGGGGTTTTTGGGGGGTATTGGGTTTTTAGTGGGGCTTTTGGGGGGTTATTGGGGTTTTCGAGGGGTTTTTGGGGGGTTATTGGGGTTTTAGAGGGGTTTTTGGGGGGTATTGGGTTTTTAGAGGGGTTTTTGGGGGGTTATTGGGTTTTTAGAGGGGTTTTTGGGGGGTTATTGGGGTTTTAGAGGGGTTTTTGGGGGGTATTGGGTTTTTAGAGGGGTTTTTGGGGGGTTATTGGGTTTTTAGAGGGGTTTTTGGGGGGTTATTGGGGGGTTATTGGGGTTTTCGAGGGGTTATTGGGGTTTTTGAGGGGTTATTGGGGTTTTTGAGGGGTTATTGGGGGGTATTGGGGTTTTAGAGGGGTTTTTGGGGGGTTATTGGGGTTTTCGAGGGGTTTTTGGGGTTTTTAAGGGGTTCTTGGGGGGTCATTGGGGCGGTTATCGAAGGAACATCATAGATTTTTACGCGATACGGGAAGGATAGGGAGAACACTCGCGCGTGTGTCGGCTGGCACAGGCGTGGGTGTTCGCGGGCGCGATTAAATTTCGTTTTATTGCTTTTTATGCCGAAAACGCGAATTGTAGAGTAGAGTCATTGTTTCTTTCGCGTACCCGCGGACGCGATTTAGTTTTATCGAGGATTTCTTTTTTTTTTCTTTTTTTTTTTTTTTTTTTTTTTTTTAATTTTCGTTCGAAACTCGGAACGCACGAACAGTCGTGCTTAATAAATCCCCGTTGTATCCGAAGCCGACGGGGTTTCCTGACGGTGGAGCTTTCGGTTAGCGAAGCTTTGAACGTTTCCAGTGAGCTGAGAAGCCAGAAGGACTCTCCCGAAGCGGAAAGATATAACGAATCGGGATCGCGGATAGTAGAGTAGAGTCACCGTTTTTCTAATACTCGCGTAAGTGCCGGGCGCGATTTAAAGTCCTTGCCATGGACTTCGTTTTTGTTCGAGATTCGGGATACACGAGCGGTGCCACCTAGTAGTGTAGTACATAGCTATTGTCTAGGGTCCTGTGAATCGTTTAGCGTAGGGATCCAGATTAGTCGATAGGTCATGTCATTTCGAATTTCAACCCCTAGAGTCATCCGTTACGCTAACACTTACGCGAGTTCGCGAACGCGATTAAAAGTCCTACCGTGGACTTCGTTTTTTATTTTATTCGAAACTTCGATCTGATTAACTCGTGAACGCGGATTGTAGAGTAGAGTCACCGTTAGCCCGCGGGTCTCCAGATGCAGCAACCTCCACGTGGTGAGACCTGGGTCGGTATTACTTGCGATAAATTTAATGTTAATTGTAAATCATGTAACGCAAGTACTACCGGGCGAATGGCTGCATATTTAAAAAATTTTCAAAAGCCATTTCTGTCTAACTCTGCCAATAATGATTAAATGTAGTATAATTCTTAAATAATTTCTTAGAGAAGCGAACAGACAACTTTTCAAAATACCTTCAACTTATTCCGATTCTACATTACCAATTATATTTCTACAGGCACATAAGAAAAAAGATATAGTTAAATTAAAGAAAAAATTTCTTAAAATTTGCAAATATATATAATAATTATCATATGCGTTAATTATATTAATTATTTTTTATGATTTTATCGTGAATCAAATGCATACAGATCTCGTATCTATCACGGATCATTGAAGACGCGCGTAAAAAACATTTAGATGCTAGAAAAGTTGTATAAACTCTCAGGAATCATAAATCTATAAAAATTTATAAAGAAGTCTTCATAAATGATTAAATTCCTTCAACTATAATATTGCCTTTATCCACAAAACGACCATTGCATTAGCATTACACAATGCCAGATGATATAGCGAGCAGAATCGTGTACCTCTTAATATGTTATGTTATTCTATTAGAAATTTCAAATTATGGACAAATGGGAAATATTTGTTTCGATGATACCCTTAGCGCCATCTAGCACAAAAGAGCGGTACTGCATTATGAAGAACCTTTTATACCCCTGGCACCATCTACCGTAGACAGCGGTACTACATCATGAAGAAACTTTTATACCCCTGGCGTCATCTAGCGTAGAGAGCGGTACTACATTATGCAGAACCTTTTATACCCCTGGCACCATCTAGCGTAGACAGCGGTACTAGATTATGAACAAAACTTTTATACCCCTGGCGCCATCTAGCGTAGAGAGCGGTACTACATTATGAAAAACCTTTTGTACCCCTGGCGCCATCTAACGTTGCAAACCTAAATTAACTTTCCCGCTTTTTATCCTCCGACCTCCACTGCTTCATGTGCTCCTATTACAAAACGCGCATTTTTGCGACAAAATCACGACCGAATATAGTCATCCCCAAGTATACATGACATACATATATATATATATATAGGCTATGTAATAAGTGATAAAATACATTATATCCAACAATTATACAAGTATTTGTTTTAGGATATAAACTGTCTAAATGAATATTAATATAAACTGAATAAATATTATATATAACGTAATAGAGACGTAGGTGATAAATAGTTAGATGCTAGAAAAGTTGTATAGACTCTGAAGAATCACATAAGCCTATAAAAATTAATAAAGAAGTCTTAATAATTGAGAAAATAATTATCGAAGTTTGACCTATATATCAACGTCTTCTGCATATCTATATATATATGTACACCCACATCCACACGCAAGGCATGCACCTATTCACTGCGACAATTAGATATCATATTGCCTCAAAAATTTCAGATTCTTAATGATATCTAGTCCAAGCATCTGTGGAAAAGCAACCATGAAGGTGTATAAATTTAACTGCATATGAAATGATATTACACTTCATCATCGATGCTTCAAGATTCTATAAATGATAAATCTTATCCTTTGAAATAATATTCTTATATCGCATGTCTTATAACAGATATAGTGGTAAGGCGATGCAAAGGTTTTGTTATAAATGAATTCAATGATGGCAGGCCAATACTACTTACAAAATCTTTGATCATAAACAACTTTCTAGCAAACATTAAAAATATCACTTCATTCTATAGATTCTTCTAAATATTTTCAATATCTAAATGTTAGGAATTCATTTTTGAGAAATTAAATAAATAATACTCAACCAACAAGTGCTTTCGATGCTAACAAGAAGATTTCAAAGTGATAAATTACAAAATGTTAGAATTTTGTAGAACATATTGAAAGATGATAGAGTCTATTCTTTAGTTCATCGACAATGGATCCTTATAGTTGATGCAGTGACTAGAAACGTATTAAAGAAGATGTCAAATTCTTTCTACGCCAACAAATTATATTAACTTTGTGATAGAATACTTGGATGACATTTCAAGAGAAAACTGCAGAGAGCATATCACATTAATTACCTGAAACATATAATATTGTTATTACTCGAGACAATAGTTTATCAAAATCAACATACTCTTTAAAAACTAACTAAAATTGTAAAATGTAGGATGTATCGATAATCGAATCTCCACAATCCATTCTTAGTGAACAGCTATTACTAATTACAGATGCTTGCAATTAAACCTTTCAATTACTATTACCATTTCGGATACAATTTTAATTTTGTCTAACGCCGATTCTTTCAAACATGATAAATTATTAGGATTGGTCAGCTTTCCTTGATAACAAAATCTTTGCATCGTCAGATCAATGAACCTGCGACACAAGAATGTTATTTAAAACGACAAGATTTATAGTTTCTAAACTTTTGAAACGTCGATAATAAAGTGTAATATCGTTTCATATGCACTTAAATTTCCATACCTTCAAGGTAGCCTTTCTAGAGATGCCTGGACTATATAACATTGCAAAAAAGTATCTGTCAGTCTGTATCATGAAATGACAAATACATTGCATGAACTTTAGAGCAAACCTTATATGCAAATACATGCAAGTAACATGTAAAACGATGCAAAATTTCTAACCAAGTATGTCTTGTACTTGATGGGCAACGTCACTGAATATGAGAGTAAGGACATTTTCCAACTGTTACATAAATGTAATTGCACAGGAGACCTGCGACATAAGAATATTATTTGGAAGGACAACATCTAAAGTTTCTAAAATTTTAAAGTATCGATAGTAAAGTGTAATTCCATTTCATATCCAATTAAATTCCTTGGACTTGAAGATTCTACAGATGCTTAGACATTATCATAGGAAAACTACAACACAGGGGAACTAGAAAATAATAACAATAGATGAAATGCCACGAAAAATAATTATAAAATATTTATATCATTCTTTTTTACTATGATAACATGGTTATATTCGACATCTGATAAATAGATGATAACAAAAAGTGAAATAGGCAATATATAAAACATTTCATAGTTAAAATTATTCTATATCGTATCTAAAATGATATAAAATAATCGAAGAGTGTATAATAATTAATTATCATGGCATTACTAATCACATTTTTATTCGCGAACGTAAACAAAATTGTCACGATACTAGTTCAAATTTGGCGCTGATGATATTTCCCATATAGCGTGACAGCCAATAGCATTCGAGCTCAGAGATCGACCTCCACTATCATCCTGCGTTCCTCTTAAGAATCTAAAATTTTTGTGGCAATAGGATGTCCAATATTACCCGTTAAGCGCGTATGTGTGCGTGCGTACGTGCGCTTGTGTGTGTGTATACGTATATACATATATATATATAGATATACAATAAACATTGAAATATACGTTAAACTTTAATAATTATTTTCTCTATTATTAAGACTTTTTTATTAACTTTTAGGAGTTTATATGATTCCTTAGAGTCCATAGAATATTTCTAGCATCTAAATATTTATAATTTAGTCTTGGAAATTAAATGAATTACGCATTAATCAGTGATATGTATGTAGGTTAATAAGTCACGGCGATTATTTATGAAATAGTTTATTATTAGTCTAGTTTTGTAAACTTTTATGATATCATATTATTCCGACGAGTCTATAGAACATCACAAATATTTAAATGTGACAATTTTTATTATTATTCCTACTTTATTAATGCTGATATTGTCCTCTGTACTGATTCGTTCTGATTCAAATATGGCGCTGCGATTTCCGCCATCTAGTGTTGCAGCCAATAACATTCGAGTTTAGAGATCGACCTCCACTATCGTTCTGCTTTGCTATTAGGAATGTAAGATTTTTGGCGAGAAATTGACGGCTAATTGTAAGTCTCGTAACACTCACGCACACACACACACATGGTAATCTTTTTATGATTTATTTCTTATTCATTAAGTATTGCTTATTAACTTTAATGTTTTTATATTATACCCAGGAATGTGTGAAACATTGAATTTTATTAAAAATTTAAATGAAATTTCCTTTTGTAGGAATATTTCGTAATGTTTCATGTAATATATATTGATAATCTCTTTTATTTGTTTCGGAAATTACATATAGTTTAAATAAACCAGCATATATTTTGTAGGAATTTTAAAGAATAAAATGTATGATCAGAAAACAATTATATTTATTCATGATTCAGTAGATAAAATGTTGGTTACATGAAATGTATATTATTACATGTATTTTGTTATTACTTGTTATTTTGTTATAATATATGAATAAGTGACGATGTCTTTTCTCGGTTTATTTCAAAGTTGGCGGTTTAAACATATTTGTCGGGAATTGTTCGACCGACTTTTTTCGCTTAATAGTAAACTTGACACGTAATTGGCATATTTTAGCAGATAATTAGTATATTCTTTTTTATGTCCACTCTTATCCAATACTTCAATTGTTTCCTTCAAGGACATTTTCTTTCTTACCTTATACGCAATTCGAAGCAACGTCAGGTTCAACGGATTTCATGAAAATAAAATGGACGTTACGTTTTCCCTACAGCCGGGCCGCTGCCTGCTCAGAACTTTTTCTAGAAAAAAAAAAAACTGAATTTTAATGCTTTCGTAAAAAAAAAAGTTTGTAATAATAATGAATTTTTGTGATTAACAGTGTGATAACCGCAGACAAACATTGCGCCTTTCGGTGATCTCCCTTATTGGCTTTTTAGCAGTGTCGACGCAAATCGAACGTATATTTGATAGACCAATGGCCATCGCGTTTTAAAAAGAAACGCACATTATCGACTTTGTCAAGAGTAACAACCAACAATTCGACGAAGAAGTGGCGCTAGCAACGCTATCGGACAAAACTAACGTTCGATTGATAATCACGAAGAAACGTATAACTACTGATTGATCGAATCGTCGGCAAGTGGCGCCAAGACAATCATTTGTATTCGTTCGATCGACGCGAGAATTCTAGAGGAAAGGGTTTGAGAGCACGGCGAGTTTACTTGCGTCTGGGTTGCGTCCCCGTTGCGCCTGGGTTGCCGACGAAAGAATGCTTTTCGAGAAAGAACGGTTGGGAAGAGTTAGGCGTGGAGTATATTCCACACCGTGAAAAGAGAGAAAAAGAACGTTCGAAAGAATTTAGTTTAGCTGTCTTCCCCCACCTCCCGACCCCTCTCGATTTGGCAGGAAAAGGAGGAAGGTACACCGGTCGCCGCAGTGCGGATATCGCGCTACTGAGACTCGCAAAGGAGTAGAGAACGTACGCCTTGTTCTTCGTTTAATACGAATAAAAGTATCGTTCTAATCGTTCGTGCATGTCAGAGTGAGAGAGAGAGAGAGAGAGAGAGAGAGAGAGAGAGTGAAAGAGAGAGAGGGTGCGTGCGTGCGTGCGTGCCAAATGTGATATCTTGTATGTGGGTGCGTGTGACTGCATGCGATGCCACGATTTATACACGACTATACCGAGTACACGAGCATTGTCATATTTGTCGTAAACACGAGGAACGTTTTTGCGTTTTTGTTATCTCATAAGCAAGCCATATTTTAACCGGAAAAGTCAAAGAAACGCTTTCGACACGTACAAAGTTCGTACGAGAAGCGCAATAGTCGTATTAATGTCGTATGAATAATTGTGTAAACGGAAAAATGCCCGCGTCTCGTGGAGGCATGGTGCATGGTGTTATGCCACCGCACTACCTCCACGAGCTGCCGGCACAAGACGAGGAACGGCTCGAAAAAATATTCCAAAAGCTCGATCTCGATGGAAACGGCAGAATCGACGTACACGATCTTTCCAAAGCCCTTCACGAGGTCGGCGTACACAAGCAGTATGCTGAGGTAATCGTTTTTTATTTTTTTTTTATTTTTTATTTTTTATTTTTATTCTCTTCCTCCCCGTTCCCCCTTTTCAATGGTCAAAAAACGATCCTGTTTACTTTCCACGAGTCCACAAACGTCCTTTCCACGAGTCCTCATCATCCATATTATTCGATAGTATTTATTTGATATCGTCCAGCTTGCAATTTCCTTCATACCGGCATTATTTTTTTTTATCTTAACTGCATCGCGAGGGAAGTAGGTCAAGCGCGTCTTTTGACAGGCATAAATACGAATACGTGTTTTTGTTACATACATTTGCAACGTACAATGTAGATGTCTAGCATTTTATGTAATATTCCATTCGTATGGTTTCAGTGTGGAGAGATAAATAAGAATTAATCTCTCTGCTATTACGTCAATGTGTCAAAGTCGCGTATAACCAAAAATTTAGCCCAACCGATCGATTCTACGTTTCGAAAAAATACGAGTCTCCCAATTGAGACAAGTATGAAACTATTTTAAACTTATTCTGCTACTTCCATATCGGCATAAAAAAAAAAAGTATTTTCGTTTAATCTACGTTGTATAGATAATATTTACATATATGGTTATTTTTTTCCTTTCAGAAATTCCTTGCTAGATCTGATAGTACGAAAAGCGGTGACATCAGCTTGGCAGAATTTATACATTATGTTCGCGAGCACGAGAAAAATCTTCGTCTTCAATTTTCTGATCTCGATAAGAATAGAGATGGTAAGTTTATTACGTGATCGTGTATTGGCGTTTAAAGAACTTTTAGTAATTACTTACGGTTAGGAGAGAATCTTTTTTTATTTTAATAATCGTGCAACAAAACTTCATTAATCTCTTATTTCCTTTTCATCGGTTTTTCTTTATTGTCTTTTTGATCCGCAATGCCCTTGCGTGAAAAAAGATTGATCTTGTTTTATTGGTACGTGTCAATTACCAGATGATACTTGCTCTTATTTGAAAATCGATTGATATAAGATACCATCTATGAAATTGAACTATCGGACTTAATATATGCTATTTTAAAAGCAAAATCAGACATTGGAAATACAAATTCCGTATTGATCCTTGTAACTTATTCGTTTTATTCATAGGCAAGATCGATCTTGAAGAGTTGATAAGAGCATTTAAGGACTTAGGAATAGAAATGGATCGTAGTGAGGCAACCAAGTTATTACAACGGTAAGATATGATTTATCAAACCTAACGTTACCATAATAAGATCGGCTTTATCGCGATATTATTCTCGACAATTAGGACGCAATAATTTCTTTTTTTCTTATCTTCTTCTTTTTCTTTCTTTCTTTTTTTTTTCCTTCCTTTCCAAAAAATTCGCAGAATGGACAAAGATGGAAGCCTCAATATAAGTTTCAATGAGTGGCGAGATTTTCTCCTGTACGCACCGAGCGCTAATATCCATGAACTTATACAGTATTGGCGACATTCGACCGTAAGTATGATCAATGATCAATCTCTCGTATTTCGAAATTGAAGAAACAAATAAATTGCATCGCACATATGTATATTATTACGATTCATCGATAGAGAAACGTTTTCGAATGCGCCGTGCTCGCGCGTACGTCGTCGACACGTAATAATCGTCATTTCGACCAATGGAAAGTCAACGTGGCAGCGGGAATAGTTTAACGTGTGTACCATGAAACGTTACGTCCGCAATTTATGACGCTGATTCGTCGACGAAGAAGGCTCGTCCCCGATGCTGTGACGTAGAAACGTCATTCAATATGACCTTCGTAATTTCCAGCTGTTCCCTCCTCCCTTCTCCTCCCTCTCACTTTCTTTTTCTCTCGGCCGTTTTTCACGCACGACGGTTGGATTAATACTACAGCGTTTGCGCAAAAATTCTCACTCCTCCTTCCCTTTGTTACATTTCGTATACTTGCTTTGTTCTCGTCCATTAATCGGGTGGGTGTATCAAGCGTTTCGATTAACTCGCATTAACTCGAGTTTGTTGAACCTTTAATATTATACGACCCTAGAACACGATATTGATTTTTTTTTCTTTTTAATTCTCGTCAAGAATTGTAACAAATGTCTCTTTGAAATTATCGGATTATACTTGCGTTCAGGATTTTCAAGATGACTCGAAAGAAAAAAAAAAAGGTTTCGCGCCTGCGTTCATGGACTTTGAGCGTGGCCGATCGAAACGCGCATTACAAAAATTATTATTCATTGCCATTTATTTTCCAGCGTGATACGCGTCTGTTTATTGAAAGAAAGGCCTCGACGACGATCAAAAGTTGTCGATAATGTTGCGTGATCTTTCAGAAAACAGTTGGTGTCCGAATCACGTGCAATAACGGTGTTTAATAGGAAATTGACGTACGACGATAGACGATAAACGGAATATCGGCGTCGATAACGAACGTGTACACGCTTAAAAAAAAAAAAAAAAAAAGATTCTATCTTTGTGTTCGTTCTGTCGTTCAATTCAACGGAATCGCACGTTTCTCGTATTGTCCGATGAATGAAACTAAAGCAGAGATAGAAATATAGAATAATCGGATCGCTCCTTTGGTTTCGATTCGTTGATTACTCGATGACAATGATTTTAGACAGAGTTTTATTGATTTGTAATATTATTCGATTTGAATTTTTCTATATCGAAACGATATCTTTAAGGAGTGACGAAATCTTTCCTATCGTTTCGTCAGCCGTTTATATAGCCGCTGAGGTCATCGCCTTGCAGAGTCTCCTCCGAATACTCGCAAGTGCCGTATTCGCATATCTTCGTACCTTACTCCAACGTAATTATTATCAGTTCCGTAGGAAATTCTAATCAATTTATGCCTGATCTTATCATCCATTATATGTTGATGATCTTTTATCCCTTGTTAACTTTATACGAAAGAGTTGTACGAACCCTTCCTTCTCTCTTGCTTAGGAACATTCGGTAGAAAGACGTAGAGATATATATATATATATATATACACATCGTGTCTACAACATCTCTTGATTGCAGGCAGGTGGAAAGATGCAGCGGCTGCGGCTGCGGCGACTGTTGGATGGCCAATGACTGTTCGCGAACACGAGTAAAATTAAGTCTAATTTTATCGCGGTCCACCTGAAATAAAAGCAACCTTTTTCTAAGGCTTGAACTTTCTTCGGTAGTACTTAAAAAAAAAAAAAAAAAAAAAAAAGAAAAAAAGAAAAAAAGAAAAAAACGAGAAAATAATTCGGTTAATTTCGTTCTGTGTTTTACAGATGACCGTCGCTGTAAACTAACGCAAGAGGATTATTAAGAATGCTCTCGCAACGTGCGATAAAATTGTAAAGAGATTTGTAGATGGATAAATGACTTGGTTCTTCGCTTCAACAATCGTTCGCATCGATTCCACTAGAGTCGCTAGATCCAATCGTCGCCTGCCTAGGGAAAAAACGAAGCTCAAAGTTTGCCTCGCTCATAATACCCGACCAAATGGCATTTCATTCTTACAGAACAATTTCGTAGATATAAGTGGCGAGGGAAATCTGTGACGTTGTTGTTCGCGATCTCTTTTGGTACCTGAAGGTGTTACGTCGATAGTTGGTAGAGGAAAGGAGTAGGGATGACCGACCGAGTGTAGTAGAAATTTCCCTGAAAAGCATGCGATCGACTTCAATTCTTTAACCAAGGCTCTCGGTATTCAGTCGCGAGATTATATTCAGAGTCGTTGCCTCGTTGGTTCCTTTAAACGAGGCTCGTCACTCTTCTCGCTTTCTCTCTCAGTCGATCTATGCCGGATGTATCATCGCGTTTACACACGACGGCAAAATTGTACAAATGGGATCAAAAATCAAAAGTGTAAATTAGTGTTCGTTCAAACGAAACTGCTAACCTCACGAATAATAGAGAAGTTTCCGATTTCACTTTTCTTTCATTCGTTTCGTCTTCGCTAAAAGATATTCTCACACATGAAACCTAAAGATTATCACAAGGGACTCGTCATGCTAAGACAAGAGAGTATACCGTCCAACTGTCAAGTCTGCGAGGAATTTCTTCAAGGCTATCATGAGCTATTACAACGAGTGAGTGTTTCTGCTTTGTATGATAGTAACGTACTTCGATATTTGAATGGCTTGAGAATGAGATCCGTCGAAGAGTGCAAATTTCTATGGCGTCCGCGCACTGTAGAAGTCGGTGAAAGTTACACGGCGTTCTCTCCCTTCCCCTCAGTTTTCTTCTTCTTCTTTTTTTTTTGTATCAAATTTTTGTTCTCCAGAACTATAAGAGTACTTCTCTCTTTTTCTCTCAGCGATCGAGGATCGTCAAAGAATCGATATTATGTAAAAATCTTTGCGTTACGTTGCGACAACTAATGACAAGATGCTAGATATTTGGAACTTGGATCCATGCGATCCTTTTCCCCCTCACTTTTATCTTAAAAATTCACCATCAAGGACGATCTTGCGAACGTAAGCTTACCGATGTTTCGTTTTCTTAAGGACAGGAATGTCTTTAGAGTCAATTGATCCTTCTTATCCCCCACTCTTCTTCTTCTTTTTCTTTTTTGTTTCCCCTTAACGGATTCTCTTTCCCCCGTTGTTTCTCTCTACCCAATACTCTCCCAACGTTTGTTAACTGTCATTGTTTTATATTAAAAAGCATAGCTATCATATTCAAGACTCACGATCACTTTTAAATCGTTCTGTACGGATAGCAATAGCTAGCACGCGTATTAAATTATACTTCGGTCATTGATAGGCGGGCAATATATCGTTATCCGACACTTCATCTCGATTTTCTTTGAATGTTATTACATGCTTACGGTTTTTTTTTTTTTTTCTTTTTTTTCTTATTCTATTTTCTTTCTTTATTTTTTGAATGTGATAAAAACGATTTCTTTCAAGCTCCTTTATCCATTGTTCATCGTACGCAAGAGACTTGAAATAATCGCTCGGGTTGTGTCTCATGATCAGGAGTAAAAAAGGATCCATAGGTATATTGGACAGGGATATATATAAAGAGAAACGAATAGGATGTTAGTCGAATAGGAAGATTCAAAACGACATTGGGCGCAGCATCAAGTAATTTTGGTTTTTTTTGGCTACTCGCCCGTTAGTATCGTTAAAAGATTTGACATTCCGAGCTCCGTTCTTTTCAGTCGTCCTTTGAATGCACTTTGAGCTACTCCAAATCTCAGGAGATTTCCTTTAGTTTTTAATAATAACGATAAGAGAGGAAAGAAGAAAAAGGGAAAGACATTATGGAGAATCTTGATAATTTGGATAGCGATATTTTGCTCGAGTTTTACTTAAAGTTAAGTACCCATTTTGATTGTGAGTAGTATATCCTTCTCGTCGATTGATAAGGAACGATTAGGAAGTAAAATGGTTTTTTTTTTCTTTTTTATTAATTAAATCGTTTATTTCCATTTAAATCGGAAAAGGAGGAAATCAATTTTATCGTAATTTTTAGGATTTTCCTAATTCGAAACGATAGATTAACGAATATCGAGAAAAAGTCGTCTATTTGTGTGGGTGGACGTCACATGTACGTGGGAAAAGAAGTCGAATCACATGGTTACGAGCAGCAGGCGCGCGTGCACTTTGATCACAATGAAGATCGTTTAAAATATTTGCATCTCGTCTAGACTCGATTATTTTCCTTACTCGCTAATTGAATTCCGTAATTGCAACATTCTAGCCGTTCATCTGGACGTTTTTATTCGACCAAAAATTATTTTGCTAGTATAAAAATAATTCGCAAAAGTTTCTCGATGAAAATGTTAATAAATTTATTCTTCGAGCATGAGAAAAGAAAACGGAATGATATATTACTTGTGTTAATAAGTTCGTAGATTTATGTCGGCCTTAAAAGTGCTAATTAATCGCTTAAACGAGGAACTCTTTTCAAATGTAAAGTCCTGCTATTTAAAAATAGCTCTTGCTAATTTTTTGCTATTTTGAATATGGATACGATAAAATATCTGCTTAACCAAAGTCCGACCGCAGCTGTTGCTCGTTTTATGTCTTTTAACAATTTAGAAACATTTAACGGAATGACACGATTCCGTATAATTTTGACGGTACTAGAAATGAGGAGAGATTTTACGAATCGAGTCTATACGCTTAGTGCGATGAACGTGACCACATCGTGTTATCACGAAATCCAAAAGACTTATCATGATTTCATTGCTAAACGATAAAGACAAAACGAACGTGTTGTTATCGTCATGCGTGATCTAACGAATTTTTTCTACACGATTTACATAATTTTCCATGTACGACCATCGCAAATAAATCGTCTTGGTTGGTTCATTAAACGTTAAAAAGATTTATTTATGTATACGAATAAATGTATCCTCGATTATCGGATTCTCGAATTTTACAGTACATGGATATCGGAGAGGATATAGGAGTTCCAGACGATTTCACGAACAGTGAAATGGTGTCAGGAATGTGGTGGCGACATTTGTTAGCGGGTGGTATAGCCGGTGGAGTTTCAAGAACGTGCACGGCACCTTTGGATAGAATCAAAGTTTACCTGCAGGTAAATTCAAATACTTATTGTTACTTTGACATTATTTTCAAGCAAAGTAAAGTAATGCTCATTTCCAATAAATCAAACGTTACGACAAATCATACCAATCCGTTGTTTCAGGTTCATGGGACGCGACATTGTAACATTTCCAGCTGCTTCAGGTACATGTTACGAGAAGGTGGAGTTGCAAGCTTGTGGAGAGGGAATGGTATAAATGTACTTAAAATTGGACCAGAGACTGCCCTAAAGTTCATGGCCTACGAACAAGTAAAGAGAGCTATCAAAGGCAACGACACGAGAGAACTTGGACTCTATGAGAGATTTATGGCTGGATCTATGGCCGGTGGTATCAGTCAATCTGCTATATATCCTCTAGAGGTATAGAAACGACATTCTTTTTTCTCTCCTTAAGAACTTTTGTAACGTCGCGTTAATCAATATTGGTAAACGATGACAAGTAATTCGAAAAGATTATTTATGATCACGTTTTCAGGTACTCAAGACGAGACTGGCCCTTCGTAAGACGGGTGAATTCTCGAGCATAATCGATGCAGCGAAAAAGATATATAAGCATGGTGGTTGGAAATCTTTTTATAGAGGCTACATTCCCAATTTAATAGGGATTCTTCCGTACGCTGGAATTGATTTGGCTGTGTACGAAGTAAGCGACGTATTCTTTTTAATTTTTTGTTTGTTTCTTTCTCATTTCTTTTATCCATAGGATGATGATGATAATGACATCGATTGTTCTTTCACAGACACTAAAAAATAGTTATTTACGAACGCATAAAAAAGACGAGCAACCAGCTTTTTGGGTGCTTTTGTTGTGTGGTACGGCTTCCAGTACTGCAGGTCAAGTGTGTTCGTATCCGTTAGCTCTAGTCAGAACTAAATTGCAAGCCGAGATATCAACGGGGACTGACGCGAATACAATGATCGGCGTTTTCAAAGACATTCTCAAGAGAGAAGGTATTCGCGGTTTGTACCGAGGAATAACTCCGAATTTTCTTAAGGTACATCCTTATCCTGTATCTTTCGAAGATCATTGACGATAAGTTTCTTTATGTTAGGTATTTTATAAATTTCTATATGTTTTATATATTTCCCATTTTAGGTAGCTCCAGCCGTATCAATTAGTTACGTAGTATACGAGCATTTCAGACAGGCACTGGGTGTTAACATGACGTGATAAAAATATATACACTAGGAGATATTAATTTAATTAAATTATTCCCCAATTATAATCGTGTAAGAGATATTACGGTAAAAGTTCAAAATGGTCATCGGATTTGCATGTGTGCAATTTACCGTTATCGGTCTCTCTCTCTCTATCTCTCTCTCTCTCTCTTTCTTTCTCTCTCTCTTACTATAACATTGCTTATTTATTGCAAACTCGAAGCTTTCTCCCTTACACAGGTTATTTAACAATTATGGAAAACGATGGTTATGAAGAAAAAGAAAAGAAAAAGAAAAAATTAAACGTTCGTAAGACATTTAACTATCTAATGAGAATATAAAAGCTGACAGAAACGATTGAAAAAAAAAAGAAAAATAGAAAAAAAATAGAGTCGACGATGCAAGTGAAAAATGCTGTAGGCAATGATGCGTTTGCAAGGCGTTATTTAACTTAAACAAAGAGGCAAGTTAGACACTTTTTCGTTTTGTTTTGTAGTAAGTTTTCTTTTTTTTTTTTTTTTTTTTTCAAGGAAAAGGCTTAAAAAAATAATATATTTATACAGTACACAACTTTTATTCGAAAGGAAAAAAAGGAAAAACCTAACAGTACAAAATGTTCTGTTTGTGCTAAAGTACTGATATGTATAATATAATTAATTGACTTTTTGACATTATGGAACAATTGATTATATTTTAAGCATCTACAAGCGTTGGCAGCAAGCGTTGGTACTATTCAAAGTTAGTTCCCATTATGTACATGTTTATTTCTATTGATTTTCTTTCCTTTCCTTTCCTTTCTTTTCCTTTACTATACTTTATTTTACTTTATTTTTCCTTGAAATAAAATCATATCGCATAGTTGACATAATATTACCTCATCTTTGTTCTGAAAGTACATCATTTAATATGCTACACGAAAAACGGTTCTGGCTAATAAAAGAATCCAGTTTTGTTAATAATATTAATTATACGCTGTGATAAATATGATTATAAGATATGTTCATGACTCAATGTATGATAAGATTATGAATTTTAGAAAAATCCCAGACGAGTTAAGTTGAATAGAAATAAATCGCGGTGTATTATTATGTCTTACATTGAATCATATAAAACGAAAGATGATATCTTGCAGTTTGAACTAATACATTAATTTGTTTCTTGAGCTATGTGCTCCTCATTATTTTTATTTTTATTTTCATTTGCAAAACACACATTTATTTCAAACTCTTTATTCCCCAATTAATAACTTTGCGAGCAAATTGTGTATATTATATGTATTATAAACATGTATAATTAGATATTATTATATGAAAGTGCAGAATATGTTCTACATTAGAGACGTCTGAAAAAAAGAAGCATATTCAGCTTGTTCTTCATAAACTTCATATCGTATCTTCAGTTACGTCGCTAACTATTCATGGAAAACGAGAATTAGGGAGGAGATTTTAATAAGACTGACTGAGAGGAAGCATGAACTCGTCAGTTAATCGTTGGACATCTCTATGTTATACATTTCTGCATATTTGTTGATTTGAACATGGGAAATAATTGAAAAGCAAAGATAAGTTTCAAGATATGATACAGCGAACTTTACGTAAATATGTTAAAAAGAAAATTTGTATGCAATGAACCAATATTACACTGCAAGCACTTGTATGTCAGAATGTTATTTTCGAACAACATTTAATTATTTTAAATTTGTATAATTGTTAATTAATGTCGGTTTATTTAATCGGAAAACGACCATCAACAAATTACAAAGGAGAACCATTCTAAAATATAATGCAGAGAATCTTGATGCTTTTAAATGTGCATACATATCTTTTTAATATAATGAAATTGATTTCCGATTGTTTCTGAAGGGTGTGATGCAAGATTAATTTTTTTTCTTTCTTTTTATTTATTTATTATTTTTTTTTCTTTTTTTTTTTTTAACTCTTTTATGCCACTCTATTTATGTACACGAGAATAACTATTTTGTAAAAATAAATATAATTTACAAATTATTACAAAAATTTAGTTCCTAAATAGTCCGTTTATAAAATACTTGACTTACGGCAAGTGCCATACATGAATATATTATATAAATACATATATATATATATATATATATATATATATATATATATATATATATTTATATATTTATATATATATTAGGACGTGATATACATTAGATCAGGCTATTCTTTTTACAGATGTGCAGAGATATATACATATTATGTGTATACATTTTGCTATTTAAAAATGTAGTACGTACGTACGTACATATGTATATACGTAATTCACCAAAGAATATCATTTGTGATCTATAAATCAAATACAATACTGTTTACCTCAGTACTTTTCATGTATTCTACTTAATTTTATATCCAAGTGGTACCTGATTATTATTACAAATTTTACAATTAACATCTTTGTTATAAAATAAAAGTAGTTTCACATAATTTTAGGTAACAGAAATCCTAAATCTATTTGAATACAAGATTAAGTAGAGGAATTTAATCTTTGTTAAAATCCCAATTGAAATGTAATGAGAAAAATTATAGGTGAGGATTAGGGAGACTCGTTAATATATAATATTTATAATTTTTAATTGAACACATAATAGCCTGATTTTTTATATTGATTTTATTTATATAGATGTTTTTCTTGATTACGATAACTTATGCATCATATTGTAAAGAGTACATATTTATATACATATATATTTCCATGAGAAATAAATTTTTTAGAAAAATTTTAATGAGTTGCATAAAATCCTTCGTTTTCAAAGGCCGCTAATCTTAATATATAAAATGGATAATAAAATAGGTAGACAGTGCAGACTAGATTCTTCATTTTTAATTCACATTCCAGTATATTCATTATATCCTAAGCCTCGGTGTATAAGGCAACTCCATATGTAATCTACCTTAGATGTAAAATATAACAATCTTTTCGTTACAACAATGCAGAAATATGCATTGTACATCTCATTTTGAAAAATATATCAAGTATAACATACAACAAAGAACATACATTTCCTAAAATTTTAATGTTCCCTCAAACTGATAATAGCTATTCTGATTTTTGTTTCTTTTTTCCTTTCCTTCCATTTTTAGTTATATAATATGCAATTAATCTTTTTGAAGACAGAAATTAATTGAGCATAAAATTGATCTAATAATATGCACCAATGGCATATTATTTCTACATGCATTTCATATTAGTGAAACAACTAAATTTAACATAACAATAATATATAACATTTTCAACGAAAAAAAAAGGTTTCATGCTAAACAAATAAAAATTAACATTGGCCATTTTGAATTATTAACAATTTAATTGTAAATTTTCTATCTAATCAGATCTTATGCAAATTGTATGCGTATACAAAATAAAAAGCTCAAAAAATGTTACAGAGCATCACGAGCGTTAAGGAAAAATACAACATGGAATGTTACAAACACTTAAATCAATATCTTATTAATTGTCTTAATCTGAATTTGAGTTCATAAGTTTAGCCGCGTCTTGATCTAAAATCCAATATAAGGAACCACTGGTTGGCTCGACTCTGGCAGCTGGCAAGTTTTCGTGATCTTTTAGGATTCTCTGCAATTAGATGAATTAATATTAAAAATAAAAAATGATAAAAGTTAATGTGAGAGTGGTAGAAAAATCTAATTTTATTAAAAGAAAATTTAAGAGAGACTTCCTTGAAAAGTAATAAATTATAAAACTATATATAATATTTACCTTAATTATTTTAGCTTTGCTGGATCCTAATACAGCAAAAATACACGCTCTAGCATTGTTAATAACAGGAAATGTGAATGTAATCCTAGACAATGGAGGTTTAGGAGAATCATTAATAGGACAAACCCATAAACTTGTTTCATCAAGAAGTTTGTGATTAGGAAACAAAGAACATGTGTGTCCATCTGGTCCCAATCCCAATAATAATACATCAAATTTTGGTAAACTGTCTGGTGGAAAGTAGACGGACATTTTTTTAATATAATCCCGTGCAGCTTCTTCAGCTATGAAAAGTAAATTTTATTAGAATAAACAAAACTTTTCTCAGATATCCAAACTAATTATAAATATAAATGTATATACAAAAACGAATAGAAAAATATTAATAAATACCTGAAAGTTCTGGATCAATTTTGATAAATTGGTCTTCGGTTATAGGAACTGTTCCAATAAGACCCGTTTTATATAATCCGTAAGTCGATTCTCCATTATCAAAAGGAACGACTCTTTCATCGCAGAAAAAGAAACGCCATTTGCTCCAATCGGTTGATATATTGGGTAAAGTTTGCATTAATATATTTACAAGAGACCCTCCTAAAAATTGTTAAGGAAATAATGTATTTATAGAATTGTTGCTAATGAATAACAGTCATTAAGTTATAATCATGCAGACAAGTTAATACTTAATTATTTGTTATGACATAAACATATTTACAATTGTAACATTAAATTCAAAAACCATTAAGCTATATAACCTAATTACGTTAAATGCAAAAGTAATAAAGGAATGATGAATAATAGTAAATGCATTTAACGTAGAAAATATTCTGTTTAGCGGAAGAATCATAGAGAATGAGAGAGAAAGAGAGAGCGCGACGAATTTGTTTCGATTACATTTTAAAAACGATCTACAAATTGAAGTACATTAATCACCTGATAATCCAATTTTGAAAATATCATCGCGTGCGATTGCTTCGTCAGAATTTTGCTTTAGAAGCGTAGTTAAACGTGATATCACGTCTTCATAATGTGGCTCAACAAATATATCTGTCGTTTGTGCCATTTCTTTGTACAAATAACCTTTATCCTTTCAACTGGCAAAGAGTAAAAACGACAATTACGAGGCGGCTTATGAAGAAAATGTCCGACTAAAAATGCAATGTTAAACCAGATGGGATACTTGCTTGCAAAAGTCATTCAGAGCGAAATACCATATTTTCGCTCCTATTATTTCCCATATAGATATAGCAAAAGTCGAAATAATGAAAAGAGGGAGAATATGTCGAATT
This sequence comes from Dolichovespula saxonica, assembly GCA_911387935.1. Classification (NCBI taxonomy): domain Eukaryota; kingdom Metazoa; phylum Arthropoda; class Insecta; order Hymenoptera; family Vespidae; genus Dolichovespula; species Dolichovespula saxonica. The sequence continues at coordinate 3,435,048 of OU427013.1, forward strand.
ACATTTAAATATTATTGCACCAATGGAACAATTCAAATTTTATTCTCGCGGACGTTGGTGAAGTGGAATTATGTTTGTTAAAAAATATCAAATCCTACTTATTTGACGAGCAATTTCAAACCTCAATATTATTCTTATTTTATACATTATATTCTTCAATCGGCGGGAAATTTAAATTACGAAAAAAAAACCCGCGCATAAAGATTTAGATTTTTCATGCCAAAAGTCGGTCAATAATTTATTGTTATAGTGAATTCATCTCTATATTTTTTCGATCGTTTAATTAACGATGCCAACAACGACAACGACAACGAAGAAAAAGTCTAAGCTATTGTGTATATTCCTAATTTACCTTGGAATTCCTTTACTTTATAAAAAAATGACTATAACGATCATACGTCGATTTTAGAATCCAAATTTTAAACAAAATCAATTTATAGAATGTTCCATGTGCGATTAATGTTTCTTCCAATTTATTGTCTAAATAAATTTCTCGAAAAATATATTTCACAAAATAAGAGAGTTTAAAAAATGGTGTCATCTTTTCTTGAAACATTCTTATAACGCGCGCCCTCTTTTCTTTATATTTGTTATATCTAATCTCTCAAACTAATGTAGCAATAGTATTACTTACATTAGATGATTTCTTTTGATTTCTGTCGTCAATCTTCCATAATCCTGATGATTGTTATTACGGTAATAAGTTGTTAACAAATATTTTTATGTACGATCATAATAATTCATTGACCTTTGTAAACAGAGTGTACAAGTTTGTAAACATTCCATAACCATGATGTCTACGAAAAGCATCAATTGTTCCATTTTTTATTGCGTTCAACAACGACAACAAAAATAAAATATATATATATATATATATATATATATATATATATATTTAACCATCGTACACATATGTATATTCTAAACACATTGCGCGCTTATATAACGACGATGGTTGGGAAAATTTAATGTCGCGTACATTTTTATCTTTTTATTGTATTTCTTATCATGGTGCATATTTAACATGTTAGATAATGAAGACAATGTTTTTTTTCTATAGGAGATAGTTCAGGAGAGTACTGATTTACCTCGCAATGCAAGTGTCAAGTCCATGTTTCCTAATCGTCAGTACTGAAGATATGTGATATAAACAAACAAATAGGATTTGCTATTCTATATTGGATCTGAATACAATCGTGTGAAAACAAAAATAATAATCAAATTTGCGAGAGAATTAGCAAAATGTCAGAATCAACGAGTGGTCTACAACGTCTGTCCAATACACCGGACATAATGGATTTAGTGAGACTTCTTCGTCAAAATGGTGATAAAGTTTTAAGTGCATCGAGCAAACTATCCTTATCGACTGCATTACTTTACAATTTAAATGAAGCATTTTCATTGATTGTGGATGATGCAGAAGACTTAGAATCCTCCTTTCAAGTTTGCAATAGTTCCAAAATAGATTTATTTAGGGATCTGAAATTTTTACATGACTTTGTTCAAAAGACTGTCGGCCTAAAGCTGACTCATTACTCTGGCAATGCCAAAGTTCATATTGACATTACCAAATTTAGATGTTTGAAATATCTGGAGTTAAAAAAAGTTAATATTGCACTAGTTAAAGGAATACAAGGGATCAGAGGCCAGTTAGAAAGTATTACATGTGCTGGAAGACAGGGTGTTACTACTGTGGCACAATTATTAGGTATTATATTGTTTATTTACATTAACGTTTATTACATAATTCCTTTTTATGATTAACTGGTGCTGGGTCTTTTTTTTTTTTTTTTTACAGTGACATGTGGTGGCGATGCTGGAGCAGGATTTGTATGGGGTTCTTTAAGGCACTTATCGTTACCTCATAATGCTCTTGAAAAATTAGACAGATCCTTTGAACTAACACCATGGCTACAGATATTAGATTTGAGTCATAATTTGTTAACAAATGCAGCGGAGCTTGATTGTTTGCCTAATCTAAAATATGTAAATCTTGGATATAACAAGTTGGAAATGGTTCCTACCTTTAATAAATCCGCAACACATTCTCTTCAAATATTAGTTTTAAAAAATAATTACATTGAAGACATCAGTGGTATGTTCAGTACATTTTTATATTAATTTTATATTCCACCTGTAGTTATAAAAATATAAAATTTTAATCATTTTATCTTTTTCTTTTCCATAGGTTTACAAGGATTGGAATGCTTAACCGAGATAGATTTATCATTTAATTGCTTAACGGAACATTCTGTCTTGTGGCCTATTGAAAGAATGTCAGCATTGTTATGGATATCTTTAGAAGGAAATCCTTTATCATATCATCCAAAACATAGATTATTGTCTATAAAACATTTTCATCCATATTTAATTGATAATAAGGTAAGTTCTTAAAGATTTATGAGAACATTATTACATGTAAATATAATTATTTTGTTATAGTTTGTTTTAGATCATTGGCCTTTGTCAAAATCGGAAAGAATGCTTGTAGGAGAGAATCGTGTTTTTCCTATTAGAAACATGCAGTCCAGTGTATCTAGAGAAAATTTTGCTTCTCTGTCAAATTCAGCTACTTCCGATAATACATTTTCGTCTCTTGACTCTTCTATTTCTAAAGATTATACGATCAAGAATCAGGGTTCCGCGGAAAAAAGTTTCATGAGAAGTAAAAAAAAGACAAACGTAAAGGAAGCTGTTATCGCGGAAGAAGACTACGAAAGAAAAGATACAATAAATAAATCGGATATATTATCCTCTTCACATTTAGGTAAAAATATTGTATTATATAAAAAAATGTCATGTCACTACTTGTATAATATATTGATCTTTATTTCTGAAAACAGAGACAAAGAAACAAATATTGGCATTACGAGAGAAATTTGGCGAAGTAAATTGGCTAAGCAGTCAAGCTGGAACCTTCGTTCAAGATATTATGGGTCTGCAATCGTCGCCATCTACGATTAAATATCACGATGATACAAATTCAATATCATCCGAAGACAATCGTGATTTAATATCTTCAATAGAAAATCAAGATTTGGATAATAAAAATGCAGAAAATGTAAATAATATTGCTGTAAATTGTAATGATAATGAAAACGACGATAAAGTAGAAGAGATGCATGATAACGAAGTACCAAATACTGAATTGACGACTACACTTGAAAATCCTGCTGATAATTTGTTCGATCTCGAATTAGGTATTATTTTTAATGTGCGTGTGCGTGTGTGTGTGTGTATATTTGTTATTTTTAATTATTTAAAATAATAACGCGCTCGTCGTTTTATGCATAGAGAAGGGTGATCTGTATTTAGTACAAAATAGGAAAAACTCAAACGAAATGGAAGAATTATTTTTAGAATTAACATCCGAGTGAGTATCTCATTTTATTTTATTTTTTTTTTTTTTTTATTAAATACATTTATGCATATATAAATTTGTTTCATTTGACATTTGTTAAATCAAATTGCAGCGATATCAAAGAAAGAGATACTATAACTGGAAAAGTAAAATATTCTTGGTCAATTGCTTCTGTTCTGTCGTGTGTATTGGGAAGAGGTGAAACAACTACGGTAGACATTATATTTGATACGAAACGTAAAGACAAGGAAAATAGAAGATATTTTATAGAATTGGAGGATGCAAAGGTATGTATTCCCTCGCTCAAAGGTCCCATTTTACTGTTAACAATTAATTACCCATTCTGTGGTATTTTAATATTTCTATTGGTAATGGTTTTCCCCTCTCACCCTCCTAATAGAAAATAGTGTCGACGATCAACGAGAAGATGAATGCACATCCTATATCATTAAAAGTTTATAAATGTATGAAGTGTTCCACGCATTTCTCCCACGATGAAGAGTATGCAACTGTTACTTTTACATCTGCAACTGGTTTGTCATTGTTATAATAACTTAGAAAATTTGTTAAAACGAAGTTATAGGTATATAATAAGAACCGTATCTCTTACAGGTATTAAACAATTGAAGTGTCCTACATGCGCGAGTACATTAGTTATAGAAACGAATGAATTGTCAGAAATGCATTCTGGAACAGAAGCCACTCCTGTACATAATAACAAATACATGGAAATGCCTGAAAGAGTTAATTTGCAACATTCTGAATCGGTTTCTAGTATCGGTAAGTATATATCTTTTGTAAAATGTGACTGTTATATTGAGATTTTCTCTATTTGCATATAAGTAAACGAAAGAAAGCAGAGTTTTCCTGTAACAAAGTTAAGATGTAAAAATCATTTTAATATCTACAATTGTTGTTTCTATTGTTGTGCGTGTTATATATTATAGCAATAACTATGAGATATATAACATATATTAAAAACAATAAATTTCTCTAAGCTTTTTCTATGCAATTCAATAACATATTAAGTTTACTACAGGAAGAAATTAATAATTTAATATAGTAATTAAACGCGAATCTCTAGTGAAAATAATATTTATGAATTAGCAGAGTGTGAATGTCATAATTGCCAATGATTGCCTGTCAGTGCATTTAATTGTTAACTGGGAATATAACATACTAATCCAGGTGCAGGTGGAACAGAGGGTGGAGCTATATTCGTCACCACTTCTCTGGTGCACTACGACTCTCACCCCCAAGCCCAAGTCTGCTGTAAGCTCAGCCACAATAATTTATATTATGGCACTCTATACTTTCAAACATTTCAATCATGAAAACACAAGTGCACATTATATTTCTTTAAATGTTACAAGTATCAGTATATGTATTGTATATGTGTATACAGTACATACAATATATGCATTAATAACTGTAAAATAAAACGAGCTATTTTACATTTAATTACGTTCACAATTAATGATACAAAAAGTAATTTCAAAGATGATATGCAATGGCTTGTATACTTGCAACATAAGCACTTATAAATTTAATAACTATATTAACATGAAAGCTTATATATAAATTTCGTCCTTCTTAATGATCTGTCAAATCTTTAAACGATGTTTTATTTTTATTGAGATAACACATCTTGTGATTTGAATGTCATTTATTTCCATAGCATATAGACATATGTATAAATTATATATAACAGCAGATTTGAGTGTAAATAGTTTGTTCATATATTTATATTTCACACTTGTCACAAAATAGTAGAAACAAGATTTGTTATAACTCAAAAGAATAATTAATATATTATTCGTTATTTGTCATAAATTTCAATTCTTGTATCAACAGGCTCAGCAACTAGTTTAGAAGAATCGAGAGAATCAACGCCTTCGATAAGTGCATTAATTAAAAAATACGAAAGTGATATAGAAATACTTAGTAACCCAAGTCAAAGTAGTATCGAAGTTTTGGACGAAGCTTCAAAGTTAGTAAATAGTAACGAACCTATGGCTATTGAGTTATTGATACGCAATCGCACATATATATATATATATATATAGCTCCCTCTAAAACAAACAAAATAATATATCTATTCTCTCTTATGTACAGAGCAAATTTAACTCCTAATAGAAAGAAATCGTCGGAAGAAAAATCCGTTAGCATTGATCCTTCACTTCTAACAATTACAGATGCAATTGGTCCAGCTATGGTTGGATTAACTGAAAGTAGTTCTTCAGGTTTATATTTTTGTGTGGATCTTGCATTATCGATTTGTTGTTAAATTATTGATAAATAAGTGTTCCTTCTGTTTTAGGTTCATTAACTGATAGTATCTGTACAGCATACGAAAATAGAAACGTTAAGAAAAGTAATAATAACGAAGTGAATGCTGAAAAAGAACTTGTACCTGCAACAAATATATCTACGATGCTTGGAGGTATTTAAAGTTATAACCCTGACGCTAGTTACAAATACCATATTGTCAATTTTATTTTTAGAACTCTTGCAGAGTATAAAAATAGGAAGTAATAAATCTTCACTAATAAAGACTGAGGAAGAATCAAGTTCTTTAAATAGCAACGTGCAATATTCTTATACAGATTTCAACAGTGTCGATCATAGAGTGAAGCTTCATATAATTCTAAATGTTTTTGAATATGAAAGCGAAGAGCTCGCTCTCCTTCTTAGGGTATCTTCTTAATCTTACTGATAATTAGTTTTTGTACTTTTAATTATTTATTTGAATAATTATATTTTTAGGCCGATATATTGATGCACAGTTTAAAGGAGGTATTTCCAGGATGTTTAGTTCTATCTACATCAAAGGTTTATATCCTTAAAATTGATGGACCAGAAGGGTAAGAAATTCTATTATTTATTTTTAATGTATAGTTTGTAAATATCTTCTAATCAAATATATTTTTTATTTTATAAAATAGGGAGGATCCACAGCGTTGGTTGCATAAAGAATACAGCTGGACTATAGATAAATTGAGATCTATCGCGCCATTGCCATTTAAACAAGGCGTTTTAATAGAGTTAGAACAGTCTACAAAAATAAACGAAGAATGTGTCGGCATTAGTTTCTTATGCATACTTCAAGATTTTCAGAGAACATCGAATTTTTTATTTTATATAACAGGTAATAAAGAAAAATATACATCATGTTGTTGTGTGATGTTGTTACCTATATTGTAATGAATTAACTATTATCGATGAAAAAAATTGATCTACAGACCCTCCACTACCTGCTAGTTGCAAAATTGAATTTTCTGTACCAGAACATTGTAGTACTTCGATGCACAGTTTATTATCACGTATTAAAAAAGATGAAACTGGTGGTGATACTGTCAGAATACTAGCACTCTATTCTTCCGCAGTACTGAAATATCATAATATTTCTACAATGTCACGGTACTCTGGACTATTAGTAACAGCATCTGCGTTAGTAATATTAGAAGATAATATGCAATGGCTTTTACCAAATACTAAAGTAGTGCCGGTAGTATTGAAAGAACAAACTATGAGTAATTTAATGGGGATCGTAAGTGAACTTCATGTTTATTATTAATTATATTGTTAAAGATATTTAATGTATGTTTAATAGTATGCATAAAATAAAACGAAATCAATTTTAGGAACACTATGATACAATGCTGATTTTAAATTTTCTAAACGAGATAGCCGGCGCGGAAGAAACTTGGACCTTGGAATTTAATTCTACAGGTGCTGTAGAGGCTGTCATTAATTCAATACAATCACCATGGGAAGAACTATTTTCAGTACCTCTGCAAATTACTACTAAATCGATATTAAATAATGAAAAATCGTAAAGAAGATCATATCTATCTACTAATCTTTGATTTATAATAATAATAAAACAATGTGCTATGGCACAAAATATGATGATAGAGCTATCGCGAATCATTTAAAATGGTGCTGTAGAATCTTAAGAACTAAAATTAGATAGAAGATATCATTGGAAGAAATTTATATCTATATCATTGTTACAATTATTAACATTCTTCTCTTATTATTTAGTATATCAAGATTTTTATTTGAAGTATGTATATAAGATGTATCCTTGATCATCGGTCATCAGAATTTCATAAGGAGTTTGCTACTAATTAATATATTCTTCGTATTTCGATCTTCGATAACATAAAAATCTAACGTTTACACGTAAGTCACTAATATATTACTGAACATATTTTTAATAGTAATTTTATAAATATTTTAACATTTTTTGCACTCTTGATGATGTATTATACATGTCCAAAGATCCATAGCATAAGACGATATGGTATTTATTCTAATATATTAGACAATGAAATCAAATATCATAGAATCAGTTGAATTTCATGTTTTTAATGAATATATTGCACAAATATTTCCTTTTTTTTTATCTCCTCTTGTAACATAACAACTTGTATTATTGTTCATAATTTATAGATATTTATATTTTAAGAGTTGTGTGCTATTTATAGATAAAGGGAACAACAAACTAATTATATACTAACTATGTACATTTTATTTTGCATGGACAACTTATTCGGCTGTGGTATGTGTAATATTTTAAAGATAATTGTACATATACTGTAGAAGTTATTCGATATTTAACTGTAATAAGATTATTCCTTTTTATTTTTATTTTTTTTTATAACGAGAACTATAACATTGATAATGTTCAAAATTAATAATCTTATAGAAATTATAGAAAACTCGTATATTATAAAAGAATTGTTAGGATTGCGTCTTAGTATAAATACATATACCTCGATTTTACACATAATTGTTTAAAGAATAAAATATTGCAGTATATGATAAAAAATAAGAAATATTTTATATAAGTGAACATATATATATATATATATATAAATTATTTAACGATATGATAAATAATTATTTCTTCTTTAAACATGCTTTCCGTTTATAATCCTAATATTTGGAACATTTCCAACAAATATTTTTTTTTATTTATTGTCTTGAAATTAGGTAATATGTCTGTTACGTATGTAAATTATTCTTTTCTATGCCTGTTGTTACATGTGATGCCACTTAAGAAACAGGTGTTGAAAATGAATGTAATTACATAAATTTTAAAAATGGTAATGCAGATAATTACACTTAATCTTAAAAAAAGAGAAAAGAAAAAAAGTAAATAAATAAAAATGGTTATATACACAGTTATATAATCTACAGATTAATTCAACAAACATTTTGGAGATGTTCGCTTTTGTAAAATATATTTTTCGAATGTTTATTATAATTTTATTCATAGATAATATAAATAAGCATATTAATATAACTAAGTAAATAATTTTTTAGCCATAGGTATATTTTTATTATTAGAAAAATTAAATTCTGACTTGGATAAAACTTTTGTTATACAAGCTTGTGTTCAATGATAGAATGTGTTTATCGAATACATGACATATAAATGAAGGAATGAATAATAAGCACGATAGTACTCCGTGACTGTTTCAGTCTAGTGCATGCATCTTGTCAATACAGTCAGTAATATCACGGGAGGCAAGGTAAACTTATCTATGATACTTAATTTTATTTAAATGCAGATAAAATTTTATATATATATATATATATATATATATATAACATAAACATTTATATTTACAGATGCAGAGGTGTAGTTCTATCACGATTTTATTGATTTTATGTAAGTAAATGAACTATTAAAGTTAATAGCATAATATTGATTTCTAATTCCTTATTATTCTTTCTAGTACCACTTACTCTTGGGCACTTTGGCTATAGAAGACGAGGTAAGAAAAAAGTTTATAATTATATTTACATTTATATCAAAATGACTTTTTTATAACATGCTTATGTAATTGTTCACTTCAATTATTCAGATCAACACATGTGGGCGCAACACTATAAGTTTTGTGCTGGAAAATTGCAATCTCCAATAGCATTATCATCATCTAAAACTATTCCACTGTCCTTCCCTGCTTTGGAAATGATTGGATTTCATGATTTGCTTCCACTTCCTATTACATTAGAAAATGATGGCCACTCTGGTAAGTATGTATGTTATAGAGAAATGTACAACTATTTCTTTGTGTTGTTATTCTTTTATTTTTTTAGTTAAATTAAACATTAACCGTAATATATCAAGAAACCAATTGCCAATACCTTATATATTTGGAGCTATGTTGAAGAAAGACCAAATATATGAAATGGAAAGTTTACATTTTCATTGGGGTGCAAAAAATAACAGAGGATCTGAGCATACGTTCAATAATGTTAGGTAGTAGAAAATTCACGATTTTTTTTTCTTAAAAAATATATTATTTACAAGTAATATTATTACAGATTCCCGATGGAAATGCATATAATTCACAGGAATGCAGCTTATTCTAACTTGTCTCATGCCCTGAATTATCAGGATGGTCTTACCGTATTAGGAATATTTTTTCAAGTAAGTTTATTTATATCATTTTTTATATAGTAAAAACGATTATATTTTATCATAAAAATTATCCAGTTACAGGAACAAGATAACGAAAATCTTAATCCCATATTGAACATTTTAAGTGACATAAAGTGGGTAAATAAAAAAAAACAGATGAACAATTCAATTACTTTGTCTTCTTTAATACCGAAAAATACAGATACTTTTTACACTTATAAAGGATCGTTAACGTCACCACCGTGCAATGAAGTGGTAACTTGGATAATTTTTTCAATGCCGGTAAAAATCTCATTTCGACAGGTACAATCATATGTTACCCGCATTTTTAATCTGTTTCTTCTATTCGTGTCTTTTTTTTTTTTTTTTTTAACAATAATAATATATTCCGTCAGATGAACAGATTTAGAACACTATCGAACGGAGAAGACACACTTGCAGATAATTATCGACAATTACAAGAGATTGGAATGAGAAAGGTATTTGTTAGACGGCTTGATCAACTTTCTCTGTTAAAAAACAATATATCAAGAGTTGACTTCATTGATTCAAATTTCTGGTTTTGGCATTAAGCATTATTATTATTATTATAATTATTATTATTATTACTACTATTATTATTGTCATAATTCATAAAAATTGTAACTAGCAATGAGTATAAGTTATCGACACTTACCAAGTGTTAGCAAAGTTTATCGGCTGTTGGAAGACAAATTTTTTCCAGTTCACTTGAAATTACTTTGAAATGTTCTTCAACTTGTTGTAAACTTTTCATTACCTCGGCATTTTCTGAATATATCTCTTTGACTTTTTTTATAACTCCTTGTAATGCTAACTTAGCACTACCTAGTAATGCTCTTTTGGACTTCATTTGATCTGTACAATAAGACGAACAACGTAAATACGTCTGCGATAATTTACAGCACAATTGCAGAACAGATAAAGTAGTATCCTGCATTTGAAACCATTTGGGGTCTGATACAGCAGCACGATATGCTTTCTGTAAATATTGTATAGCTTTCTGATCATCAACGTCCGTTTTTTTAAGCATCGTTAATTCAGAATATAATCTCCAAATATCTGAATTATTAGTTATACGAGATGTAATTCTGCCAAATAATTGAAGTGTCGATAGAAGCAATAAGTTTCTACATGATTTACCATCGGCGTCTTTAATGTCGTTTACAATAGCATTCGTTAATATTTCCAAAATCTGAATATCTGAATGCTCGTTTTTTAAGTCTAAAATGCGATTGTAGCATCTTATTACCTGTAATAAATGAATGCTTAATATGAAACATTTTATACTGTGATCAGTTACAATAGAAAGAAGAATAGAAGATTCATCCTTTAATATTATTTAACGGATTACATATTATTTCACGTACTTCTGAAAATTGTCCCAAATCAATGCAAACGGCCATCAAATTATCCCAAACTTCCCAACAATCATGATTACACTTAATCGCCTCGTGAAGGACTTTCCATGCTCTGTATTTATCACCTAATTTTATATATGCCTTTGCTAAATTATTCCATGCCTCGAAAGTCTAAAATTTATATTAAAGAATATATGTATATTGGAAGCATAGTCGTTAACTAACATTAAGTATTCAAACTACGTAAATACAATGTTTTAAAAAAGTAAAGTTTATTTTTACATACCGTTTGCTCTAAAGCACAATATCGTCGGTATGCCATTGCCGCTAGTTTCCAATCCTCCGTTTGCAATGCTGCAAAGCCTAGTCTCAACCATACATCCTCTTGAATATTGTTTAATTCAACCGATAACCGTAAGTGTGGTATAGCTTCGACGTACTAGAACACGATATTATAAATGAGGAGGTAATCTTTCAGAAAAAAAAATACATAGTTTATCGCTTACATACATACATACATCTTTTTTTACAAAATAAAAGAATCCCCAATGCCTCTGTGCGCGACTGCTTTTCTCTTCTGATAATTTCCATGCCGTTTCATAATGGTTTACATCGCCAGTTACATCACCCAACAAACACCATAATTTAATTGTTGCCTTTTTAGCAATTTCTTGGAGTATAATTTCTGCAGCCTATGCAGTTTGAATAAGTTTTTTATGACAATCATTAAAATGCTAATACTATTCGAAAAATATTTCACATAACAATGAAAATCTTACTTTGTGTTTCAATTCCAATATCTTATAACAAACAATAACATCTTCCCAAAGTTTCAACTTGATAAACAAGTCTAAAGCTCCTTTCACTAATCCAAGACTAAGCATGATATTAGCCAAAATTTTTTCTAACGACCATATAGGCTTCATTCCACTGGCAAAAAATATGTCTAATCTTTCTACCATTGGGACCTTACAATCATTTATTTCTTTTAATAAATATTCAGCTTGTAACATTGATCGTTCAACGGTTCTTTTGTCATTAGCTTCATAAATGCATCGACAACAAAGAGCTGTCATTTTCAATGACCAATTTTTTGTATTATCAATCACTTTCTGTAAGCAAACAAATTCTTTTTTATTATCTTGCATTTAACTACGATAAGCTTCTAAAAAGATTATTTTATTATACTCACAGTTACATATGGATTAATTTCTTCGTCCGTAAGTTTATCTCTTGGCTGAGATAACTGCAACTGAGTACTATAAAAGAAACGAAATATAATGTTATAGTGTATATATGTGTACATTTATATATATATATATATATATATATATATATATATAAATTATGTTATTATGAAAAATATATTACCAAATCTGTTTGTATAGAAAAAAAATAAATATCCTTACTGTCTTGCTAAAACAATGGCTTCTTCCAATGCTCCTAATTTAATTTCATCCTGAAATTCAGAAAACTGAATACGTTCCAGTCTTAAATCATCATTTAGATCTAAAGACTTTGGTAAGTTATTGCAAGTTCTTGTCTCGAATGTATCTTCTTTCTCCACATTTACTTTTAAAAACAATTGTGGTTTCTCATCTTGTTGATATTTTGTTCGCTTTCCCATAGCACCTTGCAATTCCATTTTTACTTTAGCAATATTTTCAACATGTGCCAAATATTTTTCTGAATATTCTATTCTTTTATAGTGAAAATAAAATTGTGCAACTTCAAGATTAAATAGAGCTTCTGAATAAGTAGATTGTAAAATATTTAAAGTACCAATATTTTCGATTAATATTTCCGTTTCTTCAAAAATTGTTCCAGAAGTTTCCTCTAATATAAACTGATGCAATAGATTGGTTCTAAATAACCACCACATACAACTTTTATATCTGTTTTGCATATAATCATTTGAGAATATTATTTTAGATAGATAAAGAAATTCTGGCTTTTTAACATTCTCATTACATTCATCATGTAAAGATAAATACTTGAGTGCTTCTCCTCTTTTAACAGATAATAATTCAATGCCTCCGTCATCTGTAACCGGGCCTGTCCAATTACATTTGATAAAGTAATACAAAGATGCTATACTTAGGCACAACCATTCGTAGCTATCAGTCGTATCTGTTTTTATATTATTACATATGATTTCTTGTAAATCATCGCTATTACAAAGCGATTTAATAAGTTTGTTCGATGTTAATTCAAGCAATACATCCTTGTATTGTCCTTCTAATATTTTCCGTATAATAACTGCATTGCACGCTAAGAGAAAAATGATATATTCAGATAAAATACCTTTTTGATGTGCCTTAGACAAATTATAGAATTCTCTTACCTTCGTCTTCTATGACGTTCGTTAAAAGTTGAATTTCTATTTTATCACTGATCTTTTCTCTAGGTTCGTCCATAATTCTTTTGCAGATTAATAATTTGCATATGTATAGATAACATTCAATGCAGAAAGGTTTACTAACCAAACGAGATATTTAACAATTCTATTAAATAAAGAATTTTATACATAAATATATATACACAGATATATTTAATATTAAATTTACTCAATGATCACGATTATCGTCGATATTGTTATAGAATCATTCTGTGAATGCACGTGGTGAGAAAATCATTTGAAAATATTCATCGAATTTATATAGAATTAAAAATTGAATTAAACTCAATGGAAGAAAAGAACATAAAATTCAATGTAATTATTGCATATCCAACATACATTTTAATTTATTCCTCGTTTTATTTTAAATATTGTGTTGTGTCAAATTAATGTGGTTGGTCGCGTTTATCATTCGGCGCAGATACTCGTGTCAGAAACACAAATCATTGGTCAGTTGTCTTATGTGGTCAAGTTGCACATAGTTCAACTATGAACGGAACATAGTATGAAATTTTATTCGGTTATTCATGAAGGTACACAAAATATTTATTTCTGTTTAAATAAAGAATAAGTTGATTAACTATAAAAAGGTTATTAATAGTTCAATTAATCGTCAACTCGTCAAATTAATCATGGATGCCATCAATTCAGGATTCTTCGAATTGATCACGTCTTATAAACATTGGGTACAATCTAATCCACAATTACTGGCAGATTTGGAGAGTACAGTAAGATGTTTCTCTTACTTTACAGCTGGTATTAAATTTGTCTATTTATATTTTTCCTTTTCGTTACGGGTATTTTTTTTCCTGACAAATCTTTTTTTCTAGGTCGATTTAACAATTCTACATTGGCATCGGAACTTATTTATTCTATACCAAATTTAATCGAATTGTTTAATGATTTATTGATATCAAGTGGCAAGTATATGAATTTAAAGATACCAAAATTGCAATTAAAAATTAAAATCTGGTTAACCGTGTTGGAGTATACGGAAGCTTTATTTGAAGTATCTGCGCATAAAATCTGGGGAACTTCGGGGAAATGGCTCATTATTGGATTTATACAAACGTTTAAGTAAGTTTACCGTCATTATAATCAAATAATGAAATCGTTTGGTAAAGTAATTTATATTTTTTTGGTTTACAGGGCTGTAATGAGATTGTGTTTGGTATATGTCTACAAAGAAAATTTAGTGAAAAGTCCTTCCATTAAGCCATTGAATAGAAATAAAATAAATGTATACGATAAGGATGTTAAAATGAAAGAAGGATTTCAGTTGAAACGAAGCGGTATTGTAGTTAGGAGTATTAGAACTTCTAGATCCGTACAAACACGGGTCTGGGCACCTATACCATCTATGAGAGATGAAAATGAAAATGTTGACAATGCTTTCATATCTAAACGGATGTTGAAATTAGCAGAGGTTCGTTTTAATTGCATATACATAATATTTTTTATCATTACATTTCTCATTACAATATTTTCATATTCCTTCTTTTTTTCCTTGCAGACTTTTTATATAATAAAGCCATTGATTCATCTTGGTTGTTTATCTGCAACCGGAAAAACGAATTGGCAACCATGGCTTTTGTCTTTAATCATTGATATATCTAGGTAGCAAAAAAATTTTAATTAAAGAATACAGACATGGAGGGAGAACAATAAAAGTATAAAATAATCTTCTTCTTTAGTTTACAGATATTTAATCATTACGGAAAGGCAGCTGCGCTTAATAATGAAGAATGGAAAGAAATTTATCAAAGAAGATTAGGTATACTGCTATATATTTTACGTTCACCTTTTTATGACAATTACAGTCGCCTTAAAATATTAGCAATACTGAAAATTTTGTCTGCAAAAGTGCCTTTGGCTAAACTTGTAACAGAACCAATAGAAAAATATTTACCACATTGGCAGCAGATGTATTTTTATATGTGGTCGCGTTAAAAAATATCATAAATATGACGATAAGAATGCATAAGAAATCTTAAAGTCGTGTAAAGTGCCTTGCGATACATAAATAGTTCTTCCAAAATATTAGTAAATCAAATTGTATGTCGAGCAAAAGAATCTGTTACTGATATTATAAATTATGCTTCTCTGAATTTTGTATATAAAAAATCTGCAGAGTAACATTTAATTTACATTCCGAGTTTATCACTATTTTGTATTAATTTTCTGTAATACACGTGCAACACGGATATAGCCTGATATCCAATTTAAAAGGAAGACCTTATTATTTACAAGTTTAAGTTATATATTTATTAATTTTTTGTAATTATTTTAATCCGCGTATTATATGTTACTATACGCACATGTGTGTGTGTGTGTGCGCTCGCGCGTGTATATATAGTGTCTATCTCTTCTTGCATAATTAATGTAAAATATTATTCATAGATTTAATTTTATATCAATGAAATATATTCAAATTGTGTGATGGTATAAATTACAGGATAATAAAGTATAATTAATATTATATATGAAGAGCCTTTTTCCCTTGGAAAGTAATGATTCTTAAGGATAATCATTATATATAAGCCAGAATAAAGTACAATCACATATTTCAAAGCTGGTTGTTAGTCGCGTGTTTTAATGAAATACTTTACGGAACGTAAGGTACCGCTTCTCGCATCTGTTCAAAACAATAAATAAAGAATAACAGAAGATTAGATATATAATAATAATTCTCAATTACATATATATAAAACAATTTAAATCAATTTGTTAAAGAAAATAATATTCTTTTGGAATGTACAAAAAGCTATATAGAATAACAGATATATATCTGCAAATGTCTACGTGGAATGTTCAATTGAAATCATATATTTTTATCTCGATTCTTTTTTAAGTATACTATATTACTACTTAGAAAATATATATTTTAATAACAATGCATATTAAGATATAGACACAAAGTCTTGGAGAAGAGGACAACTCTACTAAAATTTTATTTACATTATTCTATGATATACAATACAAAATTAGGAAATATATATTAAAGAAAATAAATTGTCTTTCATAAATTATATAGCAGTATTAAGCAAGCCATCTTTTTTCTTTCAGAATTCTTGCTTTACTATATGTAATATATTAATAATTGTAAATATACAACTTCACAAATAATAACATATATAGAATATTATATACAAGCAGAATATATAGAAAAGCTATTGAAAAATATGAAGTATTAATATCTCACTATTGGATAATATATTCTTCTATTTACTGACTAAATATGTAATTTGCATTTTTTTTTATATCTTTGGTTATAACATTTGAGAATATCTTACATTCATACATATAATATATACTGTTTACATTAAATAAAATTAATTTATGTCATGTTATGTAATGTATGAATTACAATAAATAAATTATATCTTAATCATATTTATCTTATAGGTATAATAAAGAATTATAATTTTTCTTTCTTACTTTTTGTATATAAATAGATGAAATGAAAGATACGAAGAAAAAATAGAGTACATTACAGAAAAATGAATAAGTATGTTACAAATATGTCTAGTTCTTCCATGCATAATGATAATCATAGACATTACAAAAAGATAGATCAATTCGGAGAGAAGATTCATCACAGTATAAGCTGATATAAAGTATATATATTAATACTATTGCAAAGTTGTTATCATAAAATTGTGTTAACTTATTATCTTTTAAAAAGAAACATTTTATTCTAAAAGAATGGTGAAATTATGCAAAAATTTCATCCTGCATACCAAGGTGTTCCAAAAAAATGCCCATTGGTGTCCTTGCCAAGCCAATACCTTCAATTTTATTAGCAAGTTTGTTTTTAATATTCCTTAATCTCAGAGAAGCATGTATAAATATAACTGCAATAAATTATTAAGTTAATTAGACAATAATGTAACGATACCATTGAAATATTTTAACTTACCTGAGAATGGTAACAGAATACCAAGTAGAAAAACTAGGAGAGATCCTAATGTATATGTTGCAAAGCATGCTGCCAATATAATGCCAAGTATACCTACACCTGGATATTGTTGCTTGAATTGATGTATTAATCTTCCTTCGGTAGAAACATAGGCAAATCCTCCTAAGATTACTGCCATTGTTAACATCCCAACAATCATTTTTACAGGATGAATTAATCTGCAAAAATAATGTTTCCAATATTATATAGTATAACATTAACTGTATATTCAGATGATTAACTAATTACTATAGCATATATGTATGGATATATTTATATAAAACGGAGAAAAATACGATCTTGATACTTACCCTACAATGAGAAAAATGATCACAAACATGAACAAATAATTTGTTTGATAATAAAGCAAATTATTTACGACTCTGTTGCCCCATTTATCGAGATCTTTAAAATTTGGTATTTGAAAACGAGCGTATTCTAATAAAAAATCATCCAAACGTCGAAGAGGTGGCAACTCAAAATTAGAATCGGTTTTAGTTTTATCCATTGTAACTTTACTCTTATTCTCTTGTGATTGCAGCTAAAAAAACCTCTACAGATTAATAATGTCTCACTCGATTTCACTACTTTGCTCTTACGTAGCTCTATATTTTTGGATGATGACGTTTTTCAGAAAAAATCAAGGGTAATAAATTGTATACAAGAGATATCTCGTACTTAGTTACATATCCTATAGATGCGCTAGTGTCGCCCTCATCCACACACTCTAGCGGCCAAATTCAGAAGGTAATAGTTTAAACGCATTTAAATATTCTGATAAAAGTTAGTCATTTATCTTTTAATAAACGTTAATAATTAATGTTCTTATTTTTTCTTTTTATAAATTTAATTCAATCTAGTATTTATTTTTTAACTTGCTTCTTTAAAGTCTTTTTCATTATTAATTATGCTTATAATTGTTCAATCCAATCCGCATATTTCTAAAATAGCGCCACGTCTGCATCGTGTCTCGTTCAAATGAAATATGTTTCATGGAAATTCGTATTATTTTGTTTATAAAAAATATTCGATGAAATTGAAATTACTTTTCGTTAAAAATACGTGCAAATACATTTATTATTATTCCCATTTCTTTTTTTATTTTCTATAAACAAAGTCACGTGTGAGTTGTCTTTATTTTTATATATTTATGACTATAGATTATGTCATATTTTAAACAATGTATGTCTTTAATTTAATAATCATTTAATATTTCATAG
Source organism: Dolichovespula saxonica (assembly GCA_911387935.1). Taxonomy (NCBI): domain Eukaryota; kingdom Metazoa; phylum Arthropoda; class Insecta; order Hymenoptera; family Vespidae; genus Dolichovespula; species Dolichovespula saxonica. Next base: position 3,453,803 of record OU427013.1, read on the forward strand.
AACGTACATTATTTTACGTCCTACAACACTAAGATATCTACTGATCGGACGTATCAAATTTATTGTATTTTTTCTCGAATTTTTAAAAAACAATCGTAATGACAACTTATGTAAAACGATTGCTTCATCAATAGTCGACTTATTTATGTTTTGCTGACAAATGTGTGAAAATAAAACTGACCAACAATAGCTGAAACGTATTTTGTAAAGATGAGAAAGCAGAGAATATTTTTTAGTCTGAAATATTAAATAAAACGTTGGTATGAGAAAAAATGGCATCACAGGAAGTTAGAGAAGATGGTAATTTTTTTATTATATTACAAAAATAATACAAAATGATACTGTTGTATTAGCAGGGAGGATTTAAATCCTTTGAATGAGATCTTTATTGCCGGAACAAATCCTAATCATAAATTTTGGTCAAAACTAGGTAATCTGCTTGAAGCTGTAAATGTTAAGGTATATTGAATTAATATATATAAATATATATATACATTTATATATCTTGTGTTATAAAATTTATACGTACAATTAAAATTTTTTTATATCCACTGGATTACACCTGGATCGATTAGAAAATACAACAACAATTCTGATGATGTACCTTATATTATTAAGCAATTAGCGATAAAACAATTTTGCAGAGGTTTTATGAGAAGCTGTATACTTGCCTGGTGTGATTTATAAACGTAAGGAGAACTTACTAAATTTGTTCTTTTTGTTACCTTTAATTTATAAAGAATAATGAAGTTAAATGCGTACGTACATGTATTAAACTTCTTAATATGTATCGAAAGGCAATTGAAAATTATTACCATTCATTATTATTACAAGATACATACAGAATGAAATTGAAAAATTGCATTAATATTATTTATATAATATTACGGTAAAAAAGATTCATAAACTTGTAACCGTTCTTCATCATTTTCTTAATTGATTATAGCTTACATTTTTATATATAACAATGCGAGTCCTTTCAGTATAATTTATTCAAAAAAAAAAAAAAAGATTTTGGAAAGATATTTGAAAAAAAAAATATAATATTAAAATTATCATGATGGTAAAAACGATGTAAACCAATATTACAATAAATAAAACCAATATTACAATGAAAGCAGCATTAAATATAATATGTAGTTACCTTAAAACGAAGAAGAAAATTCAATTCAAAGTTGACAAACCTGTCTTGGAATTTGTGGAAATCATTCTACGTTTTTCTAAATTAATATCCAGATTTGGATGTTTCGTTTCGTTAAGAGAAGCGAACGATTGAGGCAACGAGGGAAGCTAAAATGAAAGAGGAGGATGAGATGGGAAGAAGAGAAGCGGAAGAGGATGAAGAAAACAGAAGAAAAGCACCGGTGGGGATTGACGCATATTTCTCGAGCAGTCAGGGATGTCCAAAAAACATTGAGGTCCACCCTCGAGCACCCAATGATACACCCGATGTTTGAATATTTAGCTTCGAGAGATTTCCCGGTTATGCGTTGTCCCGGTCGAAGCACTGCGTAAGTTTCCCATTTTGCGTGGGTAGATCTATTGGGCAGCCCTGGAGACGTCCCTCGTGCCCATCTTCGGTAGCATCGCGTACGGTACGCGAGCGTTATATCTGGCTTCGCAGCGCTTGCGGGCCTCAGCCGCTTCGCAGCTACCTACTCATCCACAACTCACCCTCACGGTTGGTAGTTTAGTTTGCTCTTATATATAAGTTCATTCGTACTATCGGTGCGTCCTCTTTAAACCGATTTCGGATGAATTTGTCGTGAAGAATTTCTTTCTATTATAATATTACGTATTTCTTTCAGCGATAATAAAATAGCAAAATGTGCGACGACGAAGTAGCCGCCCTTGTCGTAGACAATGGATCTGGTATGTGTAAGGCCGGATTCGCGGGAGACGACGCACCTCGTGCCGTCTTCCCGTCGATCGTCGGCCGACCTCGTCATCAGGGTGTGATGGTCGGAATGGGTCAAAAAGACAGCTACGTGGGCGACGAAGCGCAAAGCAAAAGGGGTATCCTTACTCTAAAGTATCCCATAGAGCACGGAATTATCACCAATTGGGATGACATGGAGAAGATCTGGCACCACACCTTCTACAACGAGCTTCGCGTCGCCCCAGAGGAACATCCCGTTCTACTTACCGAAGCTCCGCTCAATCCTAAGGCCAATCGCGAAAAGATGACACAAATCATGTTCGAAACCTTCAACAGCCCGGCCATGTACGTCGCCATTCAGGCAGTCCTTTCCCTGTACGCCTCCGGTCGTACCACGGGTATCGTATTGGACTCCGGCGATGGTGTATCGCACACCGTCCCTATCTACGAAGGTTACGCCCTTCCTCACGCCATCCTACGTTTGGACTTGGCCGGTCGTGATTTGACCGACTATCTCATGAAGATCCTGACCGAGAGAGGATACTCCTTTACGACGACGGCCGAGCGAGAAATCGTTCGCGACATCAAGGAGAAGCTTTGCTACGTCGCACTGGACTTTGAACAGGAAATGGCGACCGCAGCAGCAAGCACTTCCCTCGAGAAGAGCTACGAATTGCCCGACGGACAGGTCATTACCATCGGCAACGAGAGGTTCCGTTGCCCGGAAGCACTCTTCCAGCCTTCCTTCTTGGGTATGGAATCCTGCGGTATCCACGAGACTGTCTACAACTCCATAATGAAGTGCGACGTCGACATTCGTAAGGATCTCTACGCCAACAACGTTCTGTCCGGTGGTACCACCATGTACCCTGGTATCGCCGATCGTATGCAGAAGGAAATCACTGCCCTCGCACCCTCGACTATCAAGATCAAGATCATAGCACCTCCCGAAAGGAAATACTCCGTATGGATCGGTGGTTCCATCCTTGCTTCCCTATCTACCTTCCAACAGATGTGGATCTCGAAGCAGGAGTACGACGAGTCCGGTCCTGGTATCGTCCACCGCAAGTGCTTTTAAATACATAATCAAACGGTGTCAGAAATGCGACACAGATTTTGAAGAATTAACGTCTTGGTTGCGTCTAGGAGTATTGTTGAGAAAGATGATCATATTTATACGAACAATTGTGCTGCTACCAAAGAAAATCATTGACGCATCAGCATTCGACTTTTCGTTATCAAATTATATATTTTCCTGGGATTTCTTTTTCAAATAAGAGTACGATCCGTTCGATCTATTTGAAGTTCGTAACTTTTTGCAAGAAGGAAAGTCGAAGGGAACGTTATCACATCGAATGTCAGTGTAATCAAAGATTTCCAAAGATAATCATTGTATTAATATGAGCTTTGGAAGGAGCCGCGCTTAGTTGACCATTACGTTATCATTAAGATTGCTTGCTATCTTAATGTCAAATATATTGTCTGTAATCGTACAATCAAGTTCATTTCCATTCTATCCGGGTTGTTAACGAGGCAAGGCTTCTAAAGTGCATCTGATCCTATTATAATTTACATTGTAAATATTATATACTAAATCATTGTTGCATTGTTATACAATTGACAAACAATGTCAAATATAAACCTAAATATACATTTCACACGACATTATAAATATGATTTAATACTAAAACACGATGTTGTATATCCTTTCCTTGTATAAATCCTTTAAACATTTATAGGATTTTAACTCACGTTTCAACGATATTTTATTATTCGATAAAGCAATTCGGAAAATTTCCTTTATCAACACTATTTTCTCACTTTGCATTCAGCTAAATGTTGTTTTAATCTTGAGGTGCGGGCACATTACGTAATATCTATTTTTAGTTTATTAAAATTACATTTTTCCTATATAATCGCGCTCTTTTCTTACGTCCAATTGTGGTCTTGAATTAGAAACTGATTGCAAAGTTAAACTGAATTAAAACATGCAATAATATATTTGGCATAGATATGTATATATATATATATTTATTTATTTATTATGATTGTTAATCAATTTACCACAAGAATCGATAGTCATGCTCTCGAGTAAAAGCATATCTGGGTAATTGCGAGGCAATGTCCAAAAAAAGCTGTCTCGCCGCACGAGGTAGCTTTTATCAAAACTTGGCTCTCCCATCCATCCAAATTAGGTACGAGGAATCTATTTTTACGAACAGTCACTCACATCGATTTCCAGTAGCTTCTCATGATATTTATGAATTTCAGCGATCACCATCCAACCGCCAACTGTTTGATCGTGTATATTAGTTAATTGGTTAAACGGATTTTATATAAATAAAAATATGCATGCACGTATTAGCATTTGAAAATAAAATTACTTATATATTCGTGCACGCGTGGGAATGATACGTCTACTGTATGGTACTCTATATTAGTACAAGAGATGCGAAACTATAAAAAAAGAAAGATCCTTTGCTAATCTCTAAATCACTATCAGCTAAATTGTCAATTATTTATTCGTTATTCTTTGCTCGATTCGACGATAGTCCTAAGTAATCAGCTGTAGCAATTATTCAATTGCTTATTTTATACGAAAAGGAAAGTTATTTTACAATGGCTTAGGGTCAAACAAAAATATAAATTACTTCACGTCCCAGTAAAATATGCGATATTGTTTTTAAAGTAAATAAATAGTCTGTAAGAGTATATAACAAAAAGAACGAATTATATGAGATATCAGATAAGAAGCTCTACTTGCAATTTCGATGTAGATGAAAAAGATAGATCGTTGATGATTCATTTTTCTTTTTTTGTAGAGAGAGAGAGAGAGAGAGCAGGGTGAAGCAACAATATCGTTATCAACAAATATGGAAAAGAAACGAAAAGAATAATATCATTTTTCGAAGCTAGCAATAAGTAATCGCGTGCGAAAAAATTCACCCATAAAATATCGCATCTATCCGAAAGGAAAAGTAATAAATTCGTTTGTATCCTTTTGTATTGGATTAGACGTCAAATGATTTTCAATTAATTGAAAGTATGGCAAAACAAAAAGAGCGAAAAAGTGGTTAACTACGTAAGAATCGGTCATAAGAAGGATAGAGATGTAGGAGTTTTCGAAGCTATACATTGATCTCTCGCTTAGATCTCGCAACCGCCTAGTTCGGCGAGCGTCGCGACGCCCGCGAGGCAAGCCTTTTTCGTGCCTGTCGAGCACGCACCATTCCACGAAAATGCGGGGGTGTACTGACGAGAGCATATATTCGACGTCGCGACGCCCAAAGGCACAGACGCCACTCCAACTCTGTCCCGTGCACGGTACGTATAATATTAAGCGGTACCAAGTCCTAAGATACCTTCTAACAATCTTACTTCAATCACTAATCATTGATATTACATCGATCTAGATAATGCATAATGCATGTATACGATACCAACGATCTCTCTCATCCGTAAGATCCGTGCTTATTAATATACTAGATTTTATTTAAATCTCAACGAAACGGGTTCGCGTTCTTTGAGTCTTAACGAAACGTATAAACACGAGAGTTAAGTTCAAAGAAAAATCTTTCGATCGACTCTACTTTAGCCAAATGATACTCTCGACAGAAATTAATTTGTTTTATCAAAGTGAAGAAAGAATCAACGCAACGCTGGCGTTTAACAAATGTCTTCGAATGAGTTTTCGGCGCGATAACTTTGCCCCGACTTCTCTTTCGCTCTCTCTCTCTTTATTTATAATGTTTATTATTAAAGCTATATAATAACGGATTGAGAGAGAGAGAGAGAGAGAGAGAGAGAGAGAGAAAGCTGTTGCACTCGCAAAATAATTCAGCTATCTTCGGCTAGATTGTCCATCCCTCGATGCGAATTTCATTCCAGGATCGCGATTAATTAATATCACAGCAAGACGTCATTTTAAACATATTCGAGGTCTTTGTCCGCATACGCTACTGCGATCCTTTCCAAAGCATAGCGTAATTTTGGCACGCACGAGCATATGAGCTATGCTTTTTCACTTAACGGCCGAGCCGGGGCGACGTCGGATACTATAAACATTGCTTGAACTTATTAGGGAGCGTCCGTTGGTCGTCCATCTAAACTTAGCTATCCGCCGCACGGAAATAACTTTGCGACGCTGAAGCCGCTCGCCTATCGTTTTATAGGCAACTGGGTCAATCCTGGCTAGCGATGATTTCTGAAAACGTTATTGAGAAATTTTTTGAAGCAACCATACAATCATACAAATCTATTACATACAAAACGAATGATCGCGAAAGACTTAAGCTATTTAGCTATTGCGCGTGATGAACTACTTCGTCGAGGGACGACCAATTAATGCAAAACGATGCCTCTTTCTTTTGCAGATCTTTAAAACCGAACAAAAAGCACAATGTGCGACGACGAAGTAGCCGCTCTTGTAGTAGACAATGGATCTGGTATGTGTAAGGCCGGATTCGCGGGAGACGACGCACCTCGTGCCGTCTTCCCGTCGATCGTCGGCCGACCTCGTCATCAGGGTGTGATGGTCGGAATGGGTCAAAAAGACAGCTACGTGGGCGACGAAGCGCAAAGCAAAAGGGGTATCCTTACTCTAAAGTATCCCATAGAGCACGGAATTATCACCAATTGGGATGACATGGAGAAGATCTGGCACCACACCTTCTACAACGAGCTTCGCGTCGCCCCAGAGGAACATCCCGTTCTACTTACCGAAGCTCCGCTCAATCCTAAGGCCAATCGCGAAAAGATGACACAAATCATGTTCGAAACCTTCAACAGCCCGGCCATGTACGTCGCCATTCAGGCAGTCCTTTCCCTGTACGCCTCCGGTCGTACCACGGGTATCGTATTGGACTCCGGCGATGGTGTATCGCACACCGTCCCTATCTACGAAGGTTACGCCCTTCCTCACGCCATCCTACGTTTGGACTTGGCCGGTCGTGATTTGACCGACTATCTCATGAAGATCCTGACCGAGAGAGGATACTCCTTTACGACGACGGCCGAGCGAGAAATCGTTCGCGACATCAAGGAGAAGCTTTGCTACGTCGCACTGGACTTTGAACAGGAAATGGCGACCGCAGCAGCAAGCACTTCCCTCGAGAAGAGCTACGAATTGCCCGACGGACAGGTCATTACCATCGGCAACGAGAGGTTCCGTTGCCCGGAAGCACTCTTCCAGCCTTCCTTCTTGGGTATGGAATCCTGCGGTATCCACGAGACTGTCTACAACTCCATAATGAAGTGCGACGTCGACATTCGTAAGGATCTCTACGCCAACAACGTTCTGTCCGGTGGTACCACCATGTACCCTGGTATCGCCGATCGTATGCAGAAGGAAATCACTGCCCTCGCACCCTCGACTATCAAGATCAAGATCATAGCACCTCCCGAAAGGAAATACTCCGTATGGATCGGTGGTTCCATCCTTGCTTCCCTATCTACCTTCCAACAGATGTGGATCTCGAAGCAGGAGTACGACGAGTCTGGTCCTGGCATCGTTCACCGCAAGTGCTTCTAAGCAATTATATTCATACAAACGATTGTTATTGCTATATTATCTGCGCAGATACACCCATAAATTTCGCACTATTTCATCTAGTTACATGTCGATTATATCGATTCCATTGTTGGAACTTTTTAGCTACGACCACAAGGAGTTCCTTATTAGTAGTAGCAATCAATATTCTTTTTGGCACTAATCGAATATAACCGTCATATTGTGTTTGTGTGTGTGTGTGTGTGTGTGTGTACGCATACGTACATATACATATATACACATATATATATGTATATACACACACAATTTCTACATCTCTATCTCTATGGAATAAATCAGACTTATATTTTCACAGCGGTGTAATTAGTAATCTTTCATTTGTTACCCTTTATACGCATTATTCGCACGCATATTTCATTTGCGTCATCGTTTCATTAACCGTTCTGATAATGTTCTGAAATTATAACGTTTAAATTAGATAAAAGTTATTCAAGATCTTTCGATTACGATTGTTATACGTAATGAAATCTTAATTTATCACTAGAAAAACAAATTCTTCTTTTACATCTCGTCTTATATAATATATTCGACGATATCTCTTTGGGGGAAACGTATTATATTTAACTGTCTAATAATTTCTATACCTTTTATAACTTTGCTCGTGCAAACATTCGGAATCGTAGACCGAAAGATACAAAGTTCGTGCAATAATTACTGGAACGATTTGGCTTTATATCTATACTGCACCGCCGTCATTTTCATACGTCAGTTTTTGATTTATATCGCATCAGAAGAAAACTAATCGGACGATGAAAATTAAAGAAAATTAATATTCACGAATATTAGAAGTCCAAGTACAAGGTAAGTGGAAAGGCATTTGGTTAGAGGAACCGTATATAAAACGGATTTATTGAAAGTAGTTTGGTCTACGTATAATTCAACATTTATATATTACAACCAACTAATTCTGCATATGTATACAGATATGGATAATTTGAAAGGATGACGATATTATTGGCCGTCTACCCAAGGAAGAATTCCATCTAACGATCATGCATAAACACTGCTGTACAACGGACAATGAGTCAGTAGTGATTTTTAAAAAATTACCACGTCCTTAACGATGCGCCAAGTCTTTCACCGATGTGGTTGATCAGCTGTGGTTCATCAGCCAATGCCCAATGGAAATGAAAATCCAGTTAACATCTTATCGGCTGTATGCATACTCAACGAAGAAGGTAACGTCCGAATCCATTGGATCCCACTTTTATCATTCGATCTGCAAATATAATTTCGATAGAATAAATATCGTTTGATTTGGACTTGGGACAAGTCATACGTGATTTATAATTTGTCTAAAATCGCAAAGCGAAGTTAAATCCATGTCATCTTACATATTCTTTTAAAGAAATAAGATACTAATATGCGTATAGGATTTACGTTCCAATACTCTCACGAATACTTTATCTATTACAATTATATATCCATTAGAATCATCAAAGAATGATTATTTCATACGTAAGCTTTATCACCGATAGGACAGTATTTACGATAGATAACTCATCGTTAATAATTTAATTTTAATCTCAGGAAATATTCACCCTCCTACGCTTGTTCGCATACGGCGGAAAGATGATCGATATGCACCCATGTTTTCATAATAATCTTCTTTAAGTTAGTCACCGTAACGTATGCAAAGGAAGCACAATTAAAAGAACATCAGCAACTAACAAAGACGCGCCGTTTCGAGATCGAAACTCAGTAATGCGAACTCGGCGAATCTGTCCGACGAATCGACGGCCAACATCGACGCCACTACAAAATGGTAAAGTGGGGAGAGGGCTCGATGGTGGATCGAGTATTTCTCGTCGCCCGGTACATTTTAACGATACCAAATGAAAAATGATTGTTTCTATTATTTAGATTATCCTTTTTCCAAATACGATCAACCATCCATCGAGTATTTCAATGTCGAATACGTTCTACGAACTCCTCTCTGTCCTATCTTACACTTTAGATCATCTTCGTCATCAGCCTCAGACCCATTGCACAATAACGAAAGCGACATGATTATTTCTTATGTAAATACGAAACTCGCGAGATTGATTCTTGCATAAAATCGTTTGATAACAATAATAGGTAATAAGACGGGAATATATGATTACGTAAAAGACAAATGACGTTTTATTTTGACGAAGACGCGCGACTTTGACCGGATCTCATTGCGCAGCCTAGTTTAAATCTTGCCCTTTACATCTTTCTCTTTTCTTTTGCAGAAGAAGAAGAAGAAGAAGAAGAAGAAGAAGAAGAGGAAGAAGAAGAAAAAGAAAAAGAAAAAGAAGTACTTTTGAAAGCAAAGAAATGAACAAAGAAGGTGACAGGGAAAGAACGAAAAGAAAGGAGGGAATAAAAAGAAAATAGAAAAAAAGAAAAAAGAAAAAAGATAAGGAAAGAACAATGGTACGGTAGTTGGAAGAAGGGAGGAAAGCGTAAACTGGACGCGTACCCATCGTCTCTCGGTACCTTCGTTTAGGTGAAAAGCACCCGGGGAGGACGGCCCTGCGGTTTAACGAGTCCTTATTTGGATTCGGGAACCGTCGGGAATAGCGCGTCGTCGGCGTCGCGACGACCCGCGTCTCCCTCTCGACGTCGCTCTTAGGGCGACTAAGGACTAGGCGACGGTTGCGGCGGCGGCGGCGGTGATGATGATGGTGGTGGTGGTGGTGGAGGTGGTGGTGGAGGTGGTGGTGGAGGTGGTGGCGGCGACGGCGGCGGCGGACCGATGCGCGCGTTAACGTACAGCAGATTTCCATCTAAGGGGCGGATCGCTATTTTCGGCTTCGAACCGATATGGATAAAGGTACCCCACAGAGCAGACGGTGCGCCACTCGCCGCTTTCGGTCTCTTGCACAACGTTCGTCCCTAAGAGATCGTCGCCGATCTATCGAATCATCCAACTCTCCGAACGGTAAATCTCATTCATAGGAAAACGCAAAACCTGCGTTTGTCTTTTTACAAATTGCTTTAGACAACGCTTATTCCTCTTCTTCATCCCTTCATATCATCCTTTAATTCTTTTCTCCTTCTTCTTACTCTCTACGCTTTCTAATACTCTTTTCTTCTTCTTCTTCTTCTTCGAATTTAATTACGCGTAGATCGCGTCAATCATGTGATTATCGTGATCGCGATCAAGTGCATCGGGCAAATCCGGTTCGTACTAACCAATGGCTTAGTTTCACGTACATTTTCGCCGTGTTGAGATTTGTGTGAAGTGCTGTAGTTCGGTAAATCTTGCATGGTGCTACGTGATGAAATATAAGGATACCATGATGCATGGGGAAAGGGTGGGAGGGAGGGTCATGCCACTTGGAAATTTAGTTGCGGTAGTTAGTATCTGCCTGTGGATAGTTAAATGATATTTCAATGATTAACGTTAACGTTTCTTAGTATCTAGAATCGACATTAAACGGTTTATCCTTTCTATGATATGCAACGAATAACTACCCACCGAACTTTCGTATTATATCGAAGTGATCGTTATAAGTGGATTTAAAAGATATGAGGAGGCGATTAATTTCATTGATTCATTCGCAGAAAGAAACGCTAATAACAATCCTTCAAGATGTGCGACGATGATGTTGCGGCGCTCGTCGTGGACAATGGTTCAGGTATGTGCAAAGCGGGATTCGCAGGAGACGATGCACCACGAGCTGTCTTTCCTAGTATTGTTGGTAGACCACGTCATCAGGTACGTAATCGTAAATAATAAACTGGACCGAATATCAAGAGTATCCTGACAAAAAAAAAAATGAATCGATCAATAACGATCTTATTTTTATGATCACAGGGTGTGATGGTCGGTATGGGTCAGAAAGACAGTTATGTGGGCGACGAAGCGCAAAGTAAAAGAGGTATCCTTACCTTAAAATATCCTATAGAACACGGTATTATAACCAATTGGGATGACATGGAAAAGATCTGGCATCACACCTTCTACAACGAGCTTCGCGTCGCCCCAGAGGAACATCCCGTTCTACTTACCGAAGCTCCGCTTAATCCTAAGGCCAATCGCGAAAAGATGACACAAATCATGTTCGAAACCTTCAACAGCCCGGCCATGTACGTCGCCATTCAGGCAGTCCTTTCCCTGTACGCCTCCGGTCGTACCACGGGTATCGTATTGGACTCCGGCGATGGTGTATCGCACACCGTCCCTATCTACGAAGGTTACGCCCTTCCTCACGCCATCCTACGTTTGGACTTGGCCGGTCGTGATTTGACCGACTATCTCATGAAGATCCTGACCGAGAGAGGATACTCCTTTACGACGACGGCCGAGCGAGAAATCGTTCGCGACATCAAGGAGAAGCTTTGCTACGTCGCACTGGACTTTGAACAAGAAATGGCGACCGCAGCAGCAAGCACTTCCCTCGAGAAGAGCTACGAATTGCCCGACGGACAGGTCATTACCATCGGCAACGAGAGGTTCCGTTGCCCGGAAGCACTCTTCCAGCCTTCCTTCTTGGGTATGGAATCCTGCGGTATCCACGAGACTGTCTACAACTCCATAATGAAGTGCGACGTCGACATTCGCAAGGATCTCTACGCCAATACTGTTCTGTCCGGTGGTACCACCATGTACCCCGGTATCGCCGATCGTATGCAGAAGGAAATCACTGCCCTCGCACCCTCGACTATCAAGATCAAGATCATAGCACCTCCCGAGAGGAAATACTCCGTATGGATCGGTGGTTCCATCCTTGCTTCCCTATCTACCTTCCAACAGATGTGGATCTCGAAGCAGGAGTACGACGAGTCTGGCCCTGGCATCGTTCACCGCAAATGCTTCTAAAGAAAATAATTCTATCGTTGATCCGCATCTACGAAAACCATTTTCATATTTTTTCTTATTTTCCTTTCCCTTCTTTTCTCTTCCTTTCGTTTCTCTTTTCTTTTTTCTCTTTTTCCCCCCCTTTTGCTGTCGATTACGACACATCTTTTCCCATAAATGTTCGCCGTATTCGCAATTTGGGCAAACCGGATGTCCGGGGAAAAGACGAAATGACGAAGAAAAGAAGAGGGCAGAAGAAGGAAATATGACAAATTGGCAAACTGAGAAAGCAATTAATTGCCTTTATTCTACAAACTTATCTGACTGTATTTTACTTTGTAGTTTATACAAATATGACTGTTTATTATGAATATTGATTTATTCATAGCACTTGCGATCGTTGAAAGGCGATCCTTTTTCATCCTGCCACGAACATTCGTTCGTATTTAAAAACTTCGTTTTTATTTTATTTTACTTTATTATAAACCATGTCTGCGCGCACATTAGAATTCTCATTAAAAGGAATAATTATGTGTACCATAATATAGCACAAACAAGAAATACGTCTGTTTGAAGTAAATTCTAATGCTTCGTAATGATTTCGGAATGGATCATTTATTTCAACAATTATTTTGCAGAAATTTCATAAACCTTTAAACATTAAATCTCGATTAATTACGTTAAACTTTCGGAGGGAACACGTTGCAATTTAAATATCTACGAACCTACATCTCACCAATATATATTATTATAATACATATATCCTTTGCAACTGTCGAGCTACGAAAAGAATTTCTTTATAACCGGGCATAATTAGTGTGACGTGGAAAATTAAAAGGTTTGTCCGACACTGTCCATTACGTCCCTCTTTATGATTTCTTTATTTATTTTTTATCTCTGATTAATCGCTCAATAACCGTTATATGTACAGAAGAATATTCTTTAACATATTATACTTTTTTTAACCAGAGTATATATTGAATTACCTGTTGCGTTTTATAATATTCATACGAAATGGTTGTTCCATTATTCGTCAATAATTTCTTGAAATAATGAAATTCGCTGTGCATAATTATCGCATCGTTTAATAATTCCATATTTTTTACTTATTCTTCATATTGTATATCGAAGATAAAAAATTAAGGCGCATTTTTACATTGTAATTGGACAAGTTCTTTCATTGGTTGCGTCAGCTTGCAAGGAATTAAATATACTTTGTGATTTGTTAACATTATTGTTTGTATGTATTTAAAACTTAACTCCGATTGGTCGGTCGTATTTCTCTGCACAAGTAATCGTTGCCTATTGGCTATGTTTTCCGTCGATCTGATTGGCTGTCTCGCGTCTACCTATATTATCGTTTGCGGTTAGTTCATCATTCGTTCGTTCGTTCGTTGGTTGGGTGTAAACTGTGCACTTCGTTTTCTTCGTAGGTGCAAGGTAATTTGTTTATTATTAGATATTTATTTATACTTATTATTGTTTGTAATTGCGATTGGAACACTAGGATACTACTTTAATTATTACCGATCGCGATATATGTTTAAAGAATATGATATTTACGTCGCGACTAAATCTATTTCCGTAATGGCAGCGTTATTCTCTGTGCATTCCTATTATAGGTAAGAATATGCGAATATTTAATCATGGTGATATAGTTGCTGCCCCAAGTGCGTACCACGTCTATGCAGATATTTTTTTAAGAAGGATTATGCGTTCCCTTTCCTCTAAAATCCTCTAAAATCCTCTAAAATCCCACAAATAGATTTCATGGAACATTCGGTCATATTGACAGATCTAACGTCGTTGAAGAGAACTTTTTTTTTTATTTATAATAAATCAGACACAGAATGTAAACTTTTCTCGGACATTTGCGTATTATATGTTATGCCATAAAGTTGCAATATATGAAATTTGTTTGTTTATCGTAGTACGTTGAAAAATGGATGAGACTAAAGCTTCTAAGCCAAACAAAGAGTTGAAGGAAATGGAGTTTGGTTTTAATTCGTTCGAAGAACAAATGTCCGCATTTCTATACGTTGGAAGAGAATTTCCTCTCTATCATCCAGGAAATTTGTTTGCCCATAATTATTTTTTAGCAGTAAACGTTGAATGTATAGAAAAATTAGCTGCGGATGAAAATAAGCAACTATTGCCCATTGAAATTATTCTAAAGGTAATGCCTTTCTAAGATGAAATAAAATTAACTATATCATTTATGAGAATGATTCTATTTTGTTATTTTATAGGCATTTGAAAGTAATCTAGTTCCACATTCTGAGACATTAATATTCGCATTAGCAGTGTGTAGCAAACAAGTTTACAGTGAAAGTTTACGTCATGCAGCTTATGCGCTTGTAGGAAAAATTTGTTCGTCGCCGGAACATTTTATCCTATTTATAAAATTTGCTTCTGAACTAAGTAAGCGTAAAGCTACAATGTCCAATCCTTGTAAGCCTAGCCATGGCTGGGGTCATGGTTTGCGTAAAGCTGTCAATAATTGGTACCTTTCCAAGGAACCATTAGAATTGGCAAAATGTGTAACACGATGTAAAGGCAGATATGGCTGGAAGCACAAGGATATAGTGAAACTTTCGCATCCCCATCCTGATACACCAGGTATTATGTAAGCCATTGAACAGCGGTCCGGAAATAAATAACGACGTTATTAGAAATATCGATATATACATTAAGCGTTACGTGTATTGTTTGAAATAGAAAAAGAAGTGATACTTAAATACATAATGCATGGTTTGGAAAAAACTAAAAAGTCATTTGGCGATAACTTGGATGTACAAGAATTGATTGAATATATAGAAAAAGTTGAAGACTTCAAACATTGCACCGACAAAGTTCAAGCAGCTGGCCTATTAGAAAAGTACGAATTAACGTTAGACCATGTCCCTGGTCATATGTTAAAATCTACAGAGGTATGATGTAAAAATTCCTATATAAATTTATTTAAATAAATACTTTCTCTTTTTAACTTATTATTATTTTTTCAGATTTGGAATTCATTGATACCGTCAATGGATTTACATACACTTTTGAGTAATCTACAAAGGATACACAATTTGGGATTATTGAAAGCAAATGCTCCGGCTGTTGAAAAAATCATAGACGAGATTACTAATAAGGAAAGATTAGCTAGTAGCAATATACATCCAATATTTGTCTACATTATTTTAAAAAATTATGAACATTCTGGAAAGTAAGTTATACGGATGTATAGCATCGTTTTTATATCGTACAACTTATAATTCAATTATTTTATATGTAGATTGATACTTAAACAATATGTAGGTTTACACTAGGGTTGACAGTGATGGTTCTAGCCATCACTTTGATCAGCATATCAAGTTATTAACGAGTAATGTATCTTTCAAAGGCCATTGTCATACGAGAAACGAAAAATGAAAGAACAAGCAAAGAAACCATTTCCTCCTCCGCCGAAACCAAACTCTAAGATTATAAGCGCACTAAACGAAGCTTTTGAACTTTCAGTTTTGGTAAGTTTCATAATATTGGTATATATATATATTTATATTTATATATTTATGAAGCGCCATTAATTACTCTTTACTATGAGTTTAAATCTACAGAATCTCAAAGCAACTGGCTTACGTTACATGATAACGATAAATGTCAACAAAATAATGTGGAAGTGTCCTACCTGGCGTAGTGGAAATGTGAATGCAGCAGAAGCTGGTTTTTTAATGGCATATGCCCTTTCTCGATGCGAAAAGGATGTCACTACTGCTGCATTTGATGTTATCGACGTTCATATTATCAATTTGAATCAGCCGCTGCATTTTTCTTCGCTAATGAATGCATACCAGCCTATGCCAAATAACATTGTTCGCCTAAGTAGCCCAATTATGTGGGCTTCTCAAAAGGGTTATCAGTATGACGTATTTATTAATGTCATGGACGATATAGTAGATTACACCGAATGTGTAGAGGTATTTGAAGACTATAAAAATCAAATGAATCTTCCAAACACAAAGTAAGAATTTAGCTTATAATTATAAAGATGTTTTATCTTATCCAATGAGTTTTGATATGAAATATTTTTTGTAGGTTAATAAATTGCGTTGTCTGTTCTTCAAAAGCATACAAAGAGGATATATATAACAGAAATATTTTAACAATTTATGGTTTTGATGCGACCGTACCAATGATTATACAAGCATTTGCAAAGTCTCTCTTTTGAAGAAGATCTGTTATTTGTATACTATGATGTGACACACACATGATTTAACTCAATTCTCGTGAAGAAGAAATTGTGAGTTTTAAATATTACGAAATACTATAATGCGGCAATTCTTATAAAGGTAAATCTCTACAAAAATTCATTTTTCATTTCTACACGATTTTTCGTAATAATCTTACATGTCGCAAGTTTTCCATAATTCATTAAATGAGAGTGCCTTTTGAGATGGAGAAAAATTTGCTGATGATTATGAAACAATAATGTTAAAATCTTATTAAGAAATCAAGGAAATCATTTGCAAATAGATGAAATTTCAAATTAAAACAGTATGCTTGATGCAATACTATACAAAATGAAACTATAAAGCTTTTATTTTAATTTAATTAATCAATGTCTGGACTTATAAGTCTATACTTAGAAAATCCTGTGACAGGATATAGTGAACGTATTTAACATTAATTACATTATGTTAACTTTTTTTTATATTCTGTTTTTTTCTCTAAAAGAGAAAGAAGAAAAAGAAAAACAATGGAGTAAAAGAATTTTCTATTGTCTCATTAATATATTAATGTTAAATCAATGATGATATTTACTGCATGCTTTTACTAGCTAAGGTAATCTTATATAGAATGATTTTAAGGTATACATGACATAAAGCACAGAACCAATACGTTTCTTGTTAAAATTGGGAAAAAAAAAATGCAATTCAATTATCCATTTGCTTATTCAAAAAATGAGTACTTAGAAAAGTAATTAAATTATGCAGTTACAATTCACATGCTTAAAGTTTTATTTTTCACGTAGTTTTTATTACACATTATAAAAACAAGAAAAAATATCAAGAAGAAGTTAATTCGATAAGAAAACTAGAATAAGACTGGATATTAGATACTATGCCAGTATCTAAAATAATCTATGGTGCATTTTTAACAAATTATATACATTTTATATATATATATATATATATGTGTGTGTGTATATATATATATATATAAACAAAAAGAAACAAAATATATTTACTTTCATTTTATTGCTTGCTTATTTCCACTGGTTGGCGGTAAAGCTTTTTATATCTTTAATAAGATACATAGATTTAAAATGATTATTTGTAAGATGATATATTTGATGATGACTGGTACGCTTCTGATTATTCGAATAAGCATTAAAAAGAAATAGAGCATCGAAAATTCTCCCACTGTGATATGCATTTTGCTCCAAAGAATTTATAGTTATATTAGTATAATTTAACAGTTATATTTCATATTTGCCATATCCAAAGTAATTAAAACTTAAATACAAAATATTACATACATTACTGTTGTAATACTGTGATACGCAGAACATGTTCAAACTAGAGAAATGGATAAGCAAATTGCCAGAGGCGTACTGTGTCCATTAATTTGTTGATTAATAGAAATGATTATACAGAATTTTGTTTATAACATAGAATAGAATACAATGATATGTTAGCTCTTTCTTGATCCTTGAATTACCAAATATAAAGAAGAAACACATTGAAGATAATGTTAAAAAGTACAACGTGAATGTATTCTCAGGTCTGAAAGAAATTTAAATTAAGTATTTAATATTCACGTGTGATACTTGCGGCCCTTTTTTGGTAATTCGCGAATCAAATGGTTAATTTTTCTTACTGATTCTATTTTAACACGAAAGAAGTAAACGAAATCATTATGTTTCCTGCAAAATTTACAAAAGTAATTTAATAATACATATTATACATCTACATAAAGATCGAAAAGAGTTCTGATATAACGATATTTCATGGATATTACATTTAATTCGTAACAAGATTTAAACGGAAATGTCATTATACATTCATCCAAACTATGGAAAGAAATATATATGTCGTTATCTAAGGGTAGATATTGGAAAAATAGAAAATCGTACATACAATTGCATAAAGTTATTTTTATTAAGGCAAAATAAGCTGATTAAAAATAAACCTATGCGTGTTAAATGTGTTCATACTAGTTTGGAAAAGGGCAAATAATTTCTATAAATAATAAAAGCTCAAAATGTTTGTTTTAATTCTTATCGGTACCGACAGTTTCTTACAAGCAATTGATGTAAGTAACGCTATACTCCTTGGGGATTAAAAAAAAAAAAAAATGAAAAATTACAATTATAAGATTAATAGTTTATTACTTTAAAACTAGTTCAGTTTATAATGTGTATACAATGCTTGAAGCAATGCAATGGGAACTACACACACACAATACTTAAAAATGCATGATAAAGTAGTACCTCTTTTTTTAGCATTCTTTGACATCTATATACACCAATCTTGTAAACTATGAATTCATGCTTCGTAATACATTTAAAAAATGCCTACTATTTGGCCTTATTGTACGTAAGAAAATCTTCATTTGCCATTCGTAGATCGACAGTGTTTCATGTTGTAATAAAACGTAGATAACATATATAAATAGTAAGGATTGAAATTTTATAATCCCATGTTACTATCATATATTAATGATTAGAATTATATCGCGTGTTAACTCTGCAGTAATATCATACTTTAATTTTTATACTCCACAATTAACGAGTATTAATCATTTATATTACACTTTAGGATATCTATAAATATATTGAGTTTATGTTGAAGAAAAATGGAAAAGAAAGCGTTACAAAAATAATGGAACAAGTACTACTAATATTATTTTTCTACATTCACTTATGTAACAGAGGAAACAGAAAAAGACATTGCAGTTGATTCATTTGTTGGCTTTATATTTTGGAAGGTAGATAGATAGGTGAGGAAGCGAAGAAAAATAATTATAAAAAATCAATTCATTGTCCATGCATTCTCGCTTATTCTTTATTTTTATTCAAAAATCAAATGGGATGAAATAAATTGGGCCTAAAATGTCGGAAATTGTTATTTTCCTCGTTGATTGTTATTACGCGTCGAGTAAAGTTTAAATGATATTTATTGAAAAAATGTATTTATTTATGTAATATTGGTACATATATAATATTAATACATGACGCGCTCTCACACCTACACATTACCTGTATTGTACACAGTATTATGATTCTGGTGGCTTTTACTTTTTTCCTCCTCCTCCTCTCTTTCGCTCTCTCTCTCATTCTCTCGGATACATAATTACAAGTTGTAAACATCTTTAAACTCAATCATACTCGCATACACACTGCTGCATATTCGAAACACATCAGTTATACAGTTGGCTTATGGATTACACTTAAGACAAACATATAAAACAATTAAAATAAATTAACAATACGGTGGAGTCTTATCTAAGAACTTTTTTTTAAGTAAGTTCTCCATTACATGTATCGATTACTTTTTTTTTTTTCCCTTTGTCTTTCTTTCTTCCTTAATCAGAAAAGAAGATGGAGAAGCAGCATCGTTGCTCCTTGTAAGAAATATAAATGATAGAGAGTCTATTGGTATGCCGATTCATGATAGATCACTATGCGTGGTTGTTTGTGTGTGTGTGTGTGTGTGTGTGTTTGGCGTGTGTTTAAGGGCTTTGAAACTCTTCGACTTGTCTCTCAGATATCCATCCATCCATCATGAAGACATTTTATCATCTGACACATATATATCAGTAGGTCGGTTCTTGATACATTCCTCATTTAGGAAGTGGATTATTTCAGTCTAAATAAGAACGAAGACGCTTCGTCGATTCTCGAATGGTTATAGCTCGTCTTTTAGATCATCTTCCTCTTCGTCTGTGGTTGGCGGTACGCCAACACCACCTGCACCTTGGTACAGTTTAGCTATAATCGGTTGTACTATGTCCGATAATTCCTTCTTCTGTTTCTTATACTCTTCCGGATCCGTGTCCTGATTATCTTCCAACCATTTGATCTTCTCGTCGATAGCCTCCTCCATCTTCTCCTTGTCCGCATCGGTTATCTTAGAACCAAGCTTTTCCTTGTCGGCTAGTTGATTCTTCAACGAGTACGCGTAAGATTCTAGCTCGTTACGAGCCTCAACCCTTTCCTTCAATTTCTTATCATCGTCCGCAAACTTCTCGGCATCCTTGATCATTCTCTCGATATCATCGGGCGTCAATCGATTCTGATCATTGGTAATGACTATTTTTTCTCGATTTCCAGTGCCCTTGTCCTCCGCGGAAACTTGAAGAATACCGTTCGCGTCGATTTCGAAGGTAACTTCTATTTGAGGTATACCACGGGGTGCAGGTGGTATTCCAGTTAAATCAAATTTCCCAAGAAGATGGTTGTCCTTGGTCATTGGTCGTTCGCCTTCGTAAACTTGAATGGTAACGGTATGCTGGTTGTCCGAGGCGGTTGAGAAGATTTGTGATTTTTTCGTGGGGATAACGGTATTCCTAAAAAGACGAACGAGAACGACGGATTAATATAACGTATGGATTAATGAACGCTCGACGTACAATTATCTCGGAACTGATATAAGATTAATTGTAATGTATATACCTTGGAATGAGCTTGGTCATTACACCTCCTACGGTCTCGATACCCATCGTAAGCGGATTAACATCTAAAAGTACGATCGCATCCGTGTCTTGTTCGCCCGAAAGAACACCAGCTTGTACGGCAGCGCCATACGCGACAGCTTCGTCGGGATTAATACCCCTCGATGGTTCTTTACCTCCGAAGAATTCCTTTACCAATTGTTGTACCTTCGGGATTCTGGTCGATCCACCGACAAGAACAATTTCGTGTACGTCTTTTTTGCTCATATCGGAATCTTCTAATACTTTTTGTACGGGTTTGAGAGTACTACGGAAGAGATCCATGTTTAGCTCTTCGAATTTCGCACGGGTTAAAGTTTCCGAAAAATCTTCGCCCTCGAAGAACGATTCGATTTCTATTCTCACCTGATACGACATAAATGCATATTATACGATATGTTTAACAGTGGCACGAAAAATATCATGATAACGAGATAATTGTGGCCTAAAAACATGTACGTACTTGATGACTAGCGCTGAGTACTCTCTTGGCTTTCTCGACTTCACGGCGAAGCTTTTGAACGGCTCTGTTATCCTTTCGAATGTCCTTACCCTTCTTCTTCTTATATAATTTGATAAAGTGATCCATAACGCGCTGATCGAAATCTTCACCACCCAAGTGAGTGTCACCGTTAGTAGCAACGACTTCAAAGACGCCGTTGTCAATGGTGAGCAAACTAACGTCAAAAGTACCGCCTCCCAAGTCGAACACCAAGACGTTCTTTTCTCCATCTTTCTTATCCAAACCGTAAGCGATAGCAGCAGCAGTCGGTTCATTAATAATCCTCATTACATTGAGCCCAGAAATAGTACCTGCGTCCTTTGTAGCCTGCGATATAACAAAGAAAAATTTAGAGAAATATATATATACACATATGATCCTATAATTTTTTTTACGGAATAATCGTATAACATTCGTTCTGTTATAATAATTTTGTTATCCGTACTTGTCTTTGCGCATCATTGAAATATGCAGGGACGGTTACAACGGCATGGGTAACTTTTTTGCCCAAATACGCTTCAGCCGTTTCCTTCATTTTACCCAAAACCATAGCAGAGATTTCTTCCGGTGTAAATATCTTTGTTCCCTGATTAGTTTGTACTTCTATATGCGGCTTGTTATTCTTCTCAATAACTTTAAATGGGAAAAATTTAACGTCGTTCTGCACGGTGGTGTCCGTCCATTCACGGCCAATTAAACGTTTAGCATCGAAAATTGTATTTTCAGGATTTGTAGTCAATTGATTTTTTGCTGCATCCCCGATCAATCGTTCCCCGTCGCCAGTAAATGCCACATACGAGGGTGTAATTCTATTTCCCTGATCGTTGGCAATAATTTCAACGCGTCCATTTTTATATACGCCAACGCTAAAAATATTATTTATTATTAACAATGACCCTTTCATTATTATTTTATAGTTTTCATTTTTTTATGAACCGTACTATTCGTCTATGCTTTTTTTTATCTATCAACTAAAATGTATTATTCATATTTTTACTAACCAAGAGTATGTGGTCCCTAAATCGATACCTATCACTGTCCCAATATCTTCTTTTTTATCCCTCTTCTCCTCCTTAGCAAGTGCAAGGGCTGTAACCAGCCCTAGCAATAGTAGAGCTTTTGCTCCTTTCATTTTAAACGAATTTGCACTCTATGCTTCCTGAGGGAATTAAATGAAAATAATAATTGATTATTTTTTACATTTTATCTCTCCTCTTTTTTCTCCATAAAAAAAATATAAGATAAATAAGAAATGGTCAAATTGGATACCATTTTAAAAATTAATCAATAATTTGTTTTAAATTACTTTTTTTTTTTTTTTTTTTTTTTTTTTTTTTTTTTTTTTTTTTTTTTTTTTTTTTTTTTTTTTTTTTTTTTTCAAATTTTAAGTTGTATTTAACATCTACTTGTTTGATAAAAAAGATGTGAAATATGTACTTTGATAAACTGATTAATTAAAAAGAAAGTGACATATGAAGAATAGTTCATTGAGTACATAAATTTAAAATATGATAAAATTCAGAAAATTTTGTTGAAATAAAAATTGTACACCTACATATATATATATATATACGTACGTACGTACGTATGTATGTATGTATGTACGTATGTATATGTGTATGCGTTAAGAAACGCAATTAATATCATAAAAAAGCATTAATATTAACAAGAATATAAAAAAGAAATATCAAGAAAAGTATATCAGAATTACTCTTCAAATAAGTACATAGATATATTCCAGGCAGAATGTAACAGCGATACGTGGCACAATAAAGGAAAGATTTCATCTTAAAATAACGCGAATTAAAATATAGTTTCGTCGGAAGTAAAGTATTTCGTTTTAACGAAAACGAATAAATATTACTTATTGTTAAAAGAAATGATTATATACCGATAGAATAATAAGTATTATTCTTCTCTGCTGAAAGTAGAATCCAAGTAGTCTCTCGGCAAACTTCTCACAAGGAATACGGAATCTGACTGACTGCAGACTGAAATCAGCGCCTTGATATTAACGGTACGATTTCGTCGTGGCTCACGCTGATTGGTCACAATTTATACGATACAAGGGAATAAAGTAAAGCTATTTGTTCTCGTCTATAGAGTTGGCCAACGTTCATAGGCCCACGTCATCACAGGATCTTAATTCCAGAAAATTCGGACGAAACGTAGACGTGTTTTAACGGCATTCCGATGGTAAAACTTTGTAGAATACACCTAATCATCTTCATGTAATAACGTAACAATTAAAATATATCGTTATCATTTGCGATATATAACGGAGAAACTACATTTGGAGGGAAAAAAGAAAAAAAAGAAAAAAAATCGAGCATCAATTCGAGTGACATATATAGCAATTTGCCGATTAAAATATATCGATTAATTGCTTTGTTTATACTTTGATTAATATTACTTATTGTATTTCTAATATAATACGCGTCGTTAATTGAATTATAGATTAGGTAGAATAATGTTGCATATTATTGCATGTAATGATAAATTGCCATAAATTACCATAACCTAAATATAACGTAAGTATATTACAAAATTGTGTTAATAAAAATGCGATATAACATCTTTATTTATACAATTTATTTTCCGATATTAATACCATAAAACTTGTATATGTATAATCATTTACATATTACTAACAACATAGGTTTAGTTATTTTCTTAAATTGCTTGATGAAGTGATTAAAGTAATTGAAGCATCAACTTCATAATTACCATCACCAAAGTCATTATAATAAAATTCTTAAATAATTAATATTTGCTTTTTGGCATTAACATATCTAAAATCAATGGTGTAAAATATGTTATGATGCAATCTGCTCCTGCTCGTCTCATAGATAATAGAACTTCATTTAGCACATTTTCCAAGTTAATAGCACCATTTTGTGCGCCATGATATAGCATTGCATATTCTCCTGAGACTTGATAAACAAACATAGGATACTCAGGGTGTGCATCTTTTGTATGCCTGATTACATCTAAATAAGGTAATCCTGGTTTAACCATAATCATATCCGCTCCTTCTGCGATGTCTCTGGCCTTTTTAAAGAAAAAAAAAAGTTATTAATGTTAAGTCAAAATAACGGTATAATATAAATGATAGGATAAAACTTACGGCAGCTCTTGCTGCTAACCCATTACTACCCGGTGGTAATTGGTAACATTTACGATTGCCAAATTTTGGGGCTGACTGAGATGCATCTCTGAAAGGTCCATAAAATCCTGATGCAAATTTAACCGCATATGATAATACAGCAACTTTATTTGCCAATCCAGCCGCAACTAGTTGCTTTTTTATTGCACCTACTCGACCGTCCATCATATCGGATGGAGCAACTATATGAGCACCTGTTGCATTGTGTTAAAATAAATAGCAAAGAGATATAATCAATTTTATTTATTCGAATTCCATTAGGTATTTAAAGAAAAAAATCATACCAGCTTTTGCATATGCAACTGCAATTTCAGAAATACGTTTAATGCTTGCGCCATTATCAATGGTCCCGTCATCATTTAAAATACCGCAATGACCATGAATTGTATAAGGACACAAACATACGTCGCATGCTACTACTAAATTTGGAAACCATTGCCTTATCAATGGTACCACCTGAACTATAGGATTTTCCTTGCTATCTGCATTAGAGCCAACATAATCCTACATAAATAAATGTATATCGATATGATTGTTAGAGATAAATAGTTAGAAATTTCAAGTATTTACTTTTACTAGATGTTTGGAGACGCCAAATAATAATATAGATTGCAATCCTTTCGATATTAGCGGCTGTAAATCCTCATGTAATCGATTAATACCATAACGATATACACCAGGCATATTACTAATTGGCTCCTTGTCATTTTTATTATCGCTGGAAAAAGGAAAGAAAAGAAGAAAAAGAGAAAATAATGTATAATAACACAAAATTCGATAATCCTTTTATTTTCATTCTTTAATAAATTTATTACCTTATTATTACTTGTTGAAAGGAACATTATGTAACAAGTTATAACTGAATGATAATATTTTAATTATTTTATATGATTGACTATATCGAAAGGAGAATATATATAAATATTACAAGACTGTTTGGATAGAAGCAGGATCACATTAAATATAAACATTTTCATCGGTTATAAAAAGTGACAGGTTAAGTAGGAATACTTACGATACAAAGATGGGATACATGAGATTATTTGCAGTAATTTCTACATTTGGAGATTGCCATACTCTTAAAACGGGATGAAAAATGCCACTGTGAAGCATATGTTTAGGATTCACTTCTTCTGACATATTTTATATTTGTTATAATTTCTTGTCACTCTAAATGAAGCAATCATTCGAACGCTCGGCACCTGTGAGGTTTGTGCTATTTCATGCATCAAACTCGTCGACGTACTGATCTTGATGGTATTGTTTCGTAATATTAAACATTTCAATATTATGTAAATATTCTCTCTAGCATGAAATATCACAATTCAGTCGTTATATCGTCCAAAAAGTAACGCTTTTTAAATAGGAACACATGTAGAGTTTTTCGAATAAAGCGCCCAAATAATACTTGCAAAGTAGACCCACCAGATGGCGAAGTTGTATCGTTAACCTAAATTTTTTCTCGTACATACTACATACACGCACGTCACGTAGATGTTATATTGATTACATTGATGCATTGGAATCGATATTAAATAGAAATTTTTCTTTTATTATTAAGCACGTCATTTTACAAGATATATTCATTTAATAACGTAAATTAGTTTCATTTCAATCCTTTTTACAACATAATAGAAACATAAGAAATGATATATCAAAGGACTCGAATAATAATTAAATACATGTACTAATAATAGTGTCAAGTGACTGGCAAAAGTACTTCATATTTAAATTTTTAAATGATTAACAATTTCTTATTCAGAAATTGATAATACTTGCGATTATTGTATATTAATTTAAACAATGCACAGTTTATATCTAATATTGTGTATGTAGTATCGATGTTTTAAACGTTGCGTAGCTATTAAAACGTACGACGAATATAAAATAATTGCGATTTAAAGTTTTGTTATGTAAAAATGTCCAACTGACGATATTAATAATGTAAACAAAAACAAAGATGCGAACGACTTTGACAGTTAACGTTAAACCAAAGTCTTCATTTATATTCAGAAGAATAAACATCAGGACTCTCTTGTTGCTTTCATGCAGGTACGCTTAATAATTAATACTTTCGATTATTTTATATTTATTTAAACGATATATATAATGCACAGTATAATACTGCGCTAGTACAATATATTATTAAGTAAAATATAAATGATATTGGACTTGTTTAAACATATATATAACTGTTAATGTACCTTGAATATAAAATAATGTTTTATTGGAAATTGATAGATAAAAGTCAATATAGATTAGGGTCTCCAGAAGCAGCAACCTCTATGCAGCAAGACCTGGGACATTGATATTAGTTTTGGCATAACGTATATCATGCAAAGTATTATTCTTAGGTAATCTCTTCTCAGACATCTTTAGGCGTATGAATCTCTGCTGTTGCTTCTAATACTAATTGTTCTGCAACAACAGAAACGGCAGACTCGCGTCTTTCTTGGTTTAGAATAGCATCTATAAATATCAGAAGTAGGAAGATTTTGAAGTGTTGTGGTACAAGAACAATTAACAAGTTACCTGAGCATTCCTTGTCGCATTTAATGATCTTTTGTCTTTTTCGAAATTGACTCATATTTAATTCTATCAAGGCAGGACCAAATATCCAGTATCCTAAAGAACCTCCAATGGCAAGAGCAATACTAATATATACATTATATGTCATAACTGCCATCATAAGTATATAACCAAGCGTGGTATGAATGGACCAATGAAGTACTTGTAATATCCACTTGCCGGAGTTTGCACTGTTAATAAATAATCATTTTAATCGTGAGCTTGAGATTAAATTAAAAATATATTTTCTTTTGATTGTATCATTCTTATATTATGCTTTTCTTGGATCGGCAAAATATATTGCAAGAATTACTTATCGTCATTTTACAAAGTAATACCAATTCATAGAAGTGAAAGAAGCAAAGGATCTTGGTGACATTTTAGATAACAAAGAAGAATTCTCTGAAGATCTGGAAATAGGTTTTGGTTTGAATATCGCAATTTGTTCCAATTTAATCTGAGATATTTTCATGGCCTCGTATAATATTGCAAGACTAATTAAACCTATGCAAGTGGACACAAAAGCACATGTAGTAGAAACATTGTATCCTGGAAACAAGAATGTACCCAGGTCTTTTCCGAACCAATACCACATATGCATCTAGAAAAATATTTAGAATATCATGTGGAATCAATTGTAAACAATATTAAAGTTATATTTACCATAACTGATTGCAGTATCCTCTAAAGGTAAAAGTACATTTCTATATTTACGTATTGGTATGATAAGAGCAATGTATAGATAGTTGATCCCACATTCTTAAATCTACCTAGCTTTACCCAAAAGATCATTGTTCATTTGATTGTACCGTACTTGTAAGTGATTGTACCGTACTTGTAAGTAATTGTAACATTTTTTAATTCTACATTTTTCTTATGTTTATTATATTTATTAATGCTTTAAAAAGTTAACAATACGGAATATCGATTAGGTCTTTATTGAATTGAAAATAAAATTAACGTTTCTATCTTTAATTTTATTATTAACACTATTTTAAAATAAAAACATCGAAACGAACGTTTACAGGTTAGATGTCCATCTCTAAAAATCACGTACGTTGCATCTGCATACGCGCGCGTGTTGTGTGTGTGCGTAACAAATTGTAAGATCAACGATTGTTTTTGCGATTTGCTTGTTTTTGAAATATTTATTTTTTTTATGCTATTTCAATTATAAAAATGAACGAGAAGTCACATAATGTTATGCAAATCATTAGATCCTAAAACAATCGAACGATCGTTTCGCTTCGTCGAAAAAAACTCGAATAATTAAAATTAGAGCTACAATTAATCACATTTCGTCCGAGAACGTATAATCGAATTACTTGACGAAAAATAGAAAAGAAAGGGAAGAGGATGGCAGAAAGATGGACAAAAAATTAGGGTAGACAAGACTTCATCTGCGTCACTTCGACAAGCATACGTGGCTAATCGAAGCACCAAAAGGTAAGCCTTAAAAGGCTGTTTATTTTTGGCTTTGGGCCCTTCGGTCCTACGTGACTTTATTTCACAAATAATGCGTTTCCTGTGGTCGTACCAAATTTTACTTCGTATTTGAAAATCGAAATCGAAATCGGTCGACGAATTAACGATGACCATGGCAATGCACATAACTGTACCCATGGAGAGACCTTAATATCAGGCATTTTTGTTTTATACAAAGACAAAACTTCGTATCCTCCTCGCCTTGCATTCTCATTCATTTATATTTTTATAAAAAATTGCCAAACGCAATATTATCGTATATACGGACGTATATCTGTATTGTATATAGACGAGTTTGTACAATCGTGCGCATGCGCATTAAACACAACATGGCGACGGCGACGATGGCGTAGTTCGAGTGTTCGAGTTCGAAAAATTAATAAAGAATATGTTTTTACGACGTTTTATTTTACAGGGAGATGAGCAGTTCCTAAGAGATATACATATGGTGATTTTCTGCCGTCAAAGGAAATTAATTTTTTTGTCGGGTAAGTCCAGTATCGATCTGCCTCCGTTAGTCCTTCTGTCAATGAGGTTAGAATATAAGAATTATAAATTAATATTTCCTTTTCATTTCCGACTATAACAAACGTTACATTTAAAATTTTACATAAGATTTTCTAATATTTGCAGATTATATGGCTTTAAAATGAATTCACTGGATTCATTTGGAATACAGCAACAGTAGTCTGCGTCGATCTTCAAAACCACATTGCGAGTTCTCAAAGACAAGAATGGAAAATGTTAGGAGCACTTTGACACGTTCTAAATCATTTGTTATTAGATATAAGTGAAATATTTTTTATATCTCTCTTCGTTCATCTCAGCAAAATGTTATTTTTTATTATCTTAAGAAATTTTTATATCTATTTAAGTGACGACTTTCGTTTATATGAAAATCAAGTTTATATGCGAGAAAAGGAATAAATATATTTAGGATAATTTCTATATTATAAGAAGAAAGGTAGGACATACTAGTCCCATAATATAATTAAGACTGCTGCCAAGTAATTCCTATGTATGACCTTATAAATATAGAACATTACTTGAGAAGCATTGTTGGCATCGATATCACATCGAGAAAGTGCATTAGAGAATTATTTGTTAGTCGTATTTAAATTTTATTTTCAAATAAATAAAATATAAAATACAGCAATTTTTTCTTGAGTATGACATTGGAAAATTAAGATGATTTGTATAAAAGTTATAAAAGGAAAAAGGATAAAGATTATTAAAAGGAAGAATTGTACATTGTATTATATATTATAAATACAATAGCAGTTCCTTTTTATACTTTTGAAAATCTTTGATTAGTTTAGTTTCATATTATAAAGAGTATACATATACAAGAAGATAGATATCAAATATATTTTTTGAATGTTTTGGAGATTTATATTTTATTATTTTGCGATCATACGAAATAAATGAATTTTCGTATTGCTTCTAGTGTAAATGCAGATACGACGTTTGTTGTAAAAGAATAAGTTGCACCAATTGGTACTCGAAATTATATTAGTCCAGAAGTTCTAATGGATAACAGTGGAAACGGATATTCTCTCCTAATGACAACGTTAAATATAAGGTTGGTATTAAGGAAGAAATTAGGAAACTATAAGGGCGCCATCTACATCGTTTCGACGAGCAAGCGTGGCTAATCAAAGCACCAAAAGGTAAGCCGTAAGGGCTGTTTATTTTTGGGTTTACATTGGGCCGCTCGGTCCTACAAGGCTTTTTTCGAGTAATGTGCTTCCTGGCCGTGTCGGATCGTACGTCGTACTTGAAAATCAGTTGACGAAGCAGCGATGACCACGCCAATGTAGGTGAAGCCGCGGAGAGGCCGTAATGTCGGGCATCTTGCTTAGTAAAAGCCAAAACTCCATTGCTCCCCCTGCACCCATTCGTTCGCGTCTTTCTAACCAATTGCCAAACGGGCACTAAGCACAAACGTAATACACATACGTATATACGTATGAACATACATCTACACATTTAGGCACGTGCACACATTGCATACATACATATGTACGTATATATATATAATTATTCGTTCGTATCGATGCACGTGTATTGGTGCATATGTATCTATTCTATTATACAACTTTCTCTCTCCCTCTCTGTCTTTCTTTCTCTCTCTGAGTTACACGTAAACGTATGCGCGTGCGCGCACCCTTCACACACACACACACCACACACACACACACACACACGTACACGCGCTTGTGCGCGTGCGTACGTACAAAGATACGATTCGCGATTCTTGCGCACACGCATGTTCACGCATTACACACGCGCTCTCTGTACTTCATCAACGCGGCGGTGGCGGCGGTGGCAGCTTTTTAGCACAGAAAATTAATAAAGAATATTTTTCTTCAATTTTTTCGTTCACAGAAAAATGAGCAGTTCCGAGGAGGTATCTTGGATATCGTGGTTTTGTGGCCTCAGAGGAAATGAGTTTTTCTGTGAGGTAAGTCAAGTATCTGTTTCTCTCCATTCCTCTTCATAATTAGTTTATTCTTTATCAATCTGTCAATGAAGTAATAATAAAGCTTTAATCTAACCGAAATATATTCTTACCATCTTCAATGTCCTTAGTCTTAATAATTTAACGTGCTCTCGAGTGATAATAATGGATATTTTCTTCCATTTGTAATGCTATGATAAGTGTGACATTGCGATAGATTACTATGACCTGAGGATGTCTGAATTATTATTTCATATTACTTTTTGTCTCTCAATGATATTATTCTTATTTGTAAACATGTTTTGTTTCTCATTAGGGTTACGTACTGGTTTATGTAGATATTTAATTAATTGTTTCAGGTCGACGAAGATTACATTCAGGATAAATTTAACTTAACAGGATTGAACGAACAAGTGCCACACTACAGACAAGCACTAGATATGATATTAGATCTCGAGCCTCGTAGGTGAACCCGTTTTGCTAAGTTCCTTGCATTACTTCTAAATGCATTATTATGCATTAGTTCTGATAACTGCTTTTTATTTATAGTAGATGACGATTTAGATGACAATCCAAACCAGTCAGATCTGATCGAACAGGCTGCAGAAATGCTTTATGGTCTCATCCATGCACGTTACATTCTTACGAATCGAGGAATTGCTCAAATGATTGAAAAGTATCAAGCTGGCGATTTTGGCCATTGTCCGCGTGTGTATTGCGAGTCCCAACCGATGTTACCTCTGGGTCTTAGTGATGTTCCTGGCGAAGCTATGGTCAAGAGTTATTGCCCTAAATGTATGGACGTCTATACACCTAAAAGTTCTAGGCATCATCATACCGACGGTGCATATTTTGGTACAGGATTTCCACACATGCTTTTCATGGTTCATCCAGAATACAGACCGAAACGCGCAGCAAATCAATTTGTACCTAGGTGATTCATGTTCTTTGATAATATATCTACTTTTTATACGTAATAACCGATAATTCGCCGGAGGATATGGCATTTGTGACAGCTAATGTTAACTAACGTTCGTTGCAATCTTTACAATATGAATAACAGTTTGTACCATTTGCAGGTTATATGGCTTTAAAATTCATCCACTGGCATATCAAATGCAGCAACAATCTGCGTCAACCTTCAAAGCACCATTACGAGCTCTTAATTACAATAATGGGAAACGCTAAGAGCACTTTGACATACTTTAGACCATTTTTCATTACTCATAATGCAATTCCTAATTTCGTCCCTGCGATTTAAATAAAATATTATTTTTTATATCTCTCTTCATACATCTATGCAAAATGCTATGATGCAGGCTGTTTCTTAATCTTTCGAACCATAGAATACAGAAACCTCCCAAAGCTTTCCGAGTCTACCTATAAAGAAGTGTTTACGCACTGAAGCGGGGGCAGGGGAGAGAGAGACAGAGAGAGAGAAAGGAAGAGAGAATGAGAGAGTGAAAGAAAGTGAGAATGAGACAATAGTGCAATCTGTCTATCTATCAACCTTGCGATACGATGGGAGGATCTTGGCATTTTTATTTCAATTTAAGTGACAATTTAAGTTTACATGAAAATCATATTTATATGCGAGAAAAGGGATAAAACATACTTAGGATAATTGCTAGATTATAAGAAGGAAGATAAGAAATATGGATAGGATGTAATTGTCCGTACGAGTCCCATTGTGTAACTGACTGCTGCCAAGTAGTTCCTATGTATGACCTTATAAAGGTCGACCATTACTTGAGGAGCATTGTTGGCATCAATATCACATCGAGTAAATGCATAAAAGAATTATTTGTTAGTCATACTTTGATTTAATTTTCGAATAAATAAAACAATGAAATATAATGAAGAAGATTTCTTTGTTTCTACGAATAATCAAGAAGATACAATAGAGATAGAGAGAGAGGGACAGAGAAAATAAAAATATGTATGACGAAAAGCACGAAAACAAAGATTGTACATCGTTATATATTTATATCGTGTAGATTTTTCCTTTTTTTTTTTTTTGTATACACTCAAAATCACTCTATCAGCTAGGTTCGTTACGAGTAACGTTATGCAGATGAAAGGGAAACATCGGATATGTATATATCTTTGAACTTATGATTTCAAGTATATGGTATTTGGAATGATACTGAAATTTGTCAGCATTCAAATATTCAAAATGCTTACGCGCGGTTTATTATGTCATAAATCGAGTTTAATTAAAATTCAACAAATTCCGATGTACGCGCATGATATGTTAGGATAATTTTTCAAATCGTAGGAAATCGGATCGAAGAAAAATGAAAATGAAGTATGATTTGTTTAACTACGGACATAAAGTTTTTTCGGAGGCTATCGTAATATACATAAAAGAGAAATAGAAGATAGTATTGTTTAAAAATACATTATAGTCTAATGCCCTTTTGAATTTTCAATTTATTAACCCATGAATTGAGAAATTATAATAGGGGAAACTCAATTCAAAATTGAGAGTGTTTTATCAATGTGCCATCTAGCGGAGAATAAATACGTGTAATTGGTTTTTCATTTACGCGAGTCGACCGGTTATTCTATTGATAGATTATTAAAATCTCGATATTCGTTTAATTTTTATCGGCCCTTTTTATAAGAAATTAACAAATAATCGAACGTCTCTTTCGCATTAATAGAATAAAAGAGAATGAAAAAATGTAATGGTCCTCTCGCAGCGTCCTAACGTCAACCAATCGGAATGCTTCCTGAAGATTTGAATTTTGATGACGTAATAAAGGAATAACCGGTAGAAAATAAATGAAACAGTTTGTATTTGAAAATCCAAAATATGTGTATTATATGGTATTTAGGATTAATTACAATGTACCATTTGATATTATAACTTATTCCGACGTAAATATTCATTTGTAATTGTATTTTATTTGTGTCGTACTTTGATTTTTCTTTTTTGTCGAGGAAAAAGAGAGAAAATTGACATTTCTTTGATGTTACAGGAGTAACATTGACAAGTGCGCGTATAATGGTGTTTCTAAGTGGACAAAAGCAGATTATTATTCCATCATTTCTTTTCTCTTGGTCTTCTTCCAGAAATATTGTTATTTCATTAGCTTCGTGAGATCAATCGGTAGTGTTATAAAGTACCTAATTTATCGTATTTATACTTTTACGATATTATTTAAGTTCTCATATTTTTAGATTTGAAAATCATTTGAAAATATTCTTGCAAAGTTTTAAACGATGGAAGATCACTCTACTAGATCGAGTTTTGGTACTGGTGGATTGCATGCACGTCCAAAGTTCCAACCGGTACGTGTGAAAGCATTATTGCATTTTTGTGAAAGCGACGACGAAGAAAACGAAGAGGATACAATTAATTCAGAAAATGAAATGGACTACGATGATGTTCCAGCATTACCTTTAAACGATTCTATTCAAGATGTATGTCCCAAGAATTCGTCGTCTAAATGTACATCACATTCTGGAAGTATCGATACGAAATCGAAAGAAGTAGATTCCGGCGTTTTATTGAACTCTTCCTTCAAAGAATATTCACAAAGTAGTAATGATAATAATGCAAATAGTAGTATTAGGTCATTGGCAGAAATGGGTACTATCCTGTACAATGACGTTAACAAAACGGACGAGGAGGAACAAGAAAAGAATCGGAAAGTAATATCTTTTGAAAATACTTGCGTAAAGAATATTGAAAACAGCGATCTCTTGAATACGATACAGCATGGAAATTCTTTATTTCATGATAAGACAGAAGACAAGAGAAATGCTAATATAGGATTGAAATTGTATCAAGAAAATGTATTAGGCTTAAAAGTACATGAAAATAATCCATCGAATATCTATGTTGAACGTATGGAACAGAAACAAGGAAATCAGATTACGGAGGAAGATATACATAGAGAAAGGTTTAATCATAAAAGTGAAAATAAACCTTATAGGGATACAGAAAGCTGTATCGGACATATTTCCTTTATACCTGCCAATGAAAGAAATACATTGCGAGATATAAACCGTGCGGTTACAAATCCACCAAAGTCAGAATCTTCTATGGACGAGAAGTATTTAAACTCAGAAAATCTTTGTTCAGAGACCCCATCTATTTCCGATACTAGACCACCCATTTATTCTGTTTTAACAGCTACCCCTTTAAAACACACAAATCTCCATTCAGTAGAACCAAACTCATGCATTTTGCAAAACAAATTGCAAAGTGACATTCTAACAAGCGCCGCTCAAACTCCATCGACGATTCTTTCGACATGGTCACAGAGTAACGCGAGACAAATGCCGCTCCATGGTAGAGGTTTATCAGTCGTAGAATCTACGCCGATTCCTGCCAATTCAGTTTTCATACAAGGAATAAGAAAGAAGGATGATACGCCTAGGTTATTAAAAGATATTCAGCCTAAATAAATAACGGGGATGCTACGTTAATCTTTAATATTTCTCTTCTTTCTCTTTTTTCTTTTTTCAGATATTTTTGTCAACGAGAAAGACGCGTGAGACAACCCCTAGGAATTACTATGTGTACCGATCAATCCGATTCCGTTAACAGCTTATCCGTCTTCTCGACAGAATCTAAAGCCAGAATGTTACACAATAAGCAACCGTCGAGAGTAGAAGAAACCGAAACCGATGCGCCTAGCAGAGAGAATAAATCAGGCAGAAATTCTATAATTAAAGAGAACATGGAGCAATTAGAGAATAAATTTATGCAGTCGGATGTTGGCGGTGGCGAACAGTCGGAACCTGGTAAAAATCTTAAATTAATGGACACGGGGAAAAATTGTGAGAGGATGAGGAATACAACGGAAGAAATTGTATTTGTTTCGGATAAGCACGGTACGTCCATCCCTAAAACTGAATTGATGAATTCGGAAGAACAGAATATCATTTCTAACAAGAGAGAAGTAGAAGAGAATATAAAAGAAGTTGTAGATAAAATATCGAACGTGCAAGTTTCAATACCGTCCAATCCCTCCGGCTCGATGGAAAGGTATAAAAGGATAACGATAAAAAATACGGAATATTTAATTCTTGGTATCTTGGGACGCGGTATGAGCGGAGAAGTCCTACGTGTACAAGATTTGACATCGTCCGAATTACGAGCAATCAAATGCGTCAATTTGAGCCGTATGGACAAGGATTCGGCCCAAGGATGTTTAGAAGAAATTTCTATGCTACACAAACTGCAGGCTTCGTGTATAGTCAAGATGTTTGATTAGTATGATCCAGTTTATTAAATATGATCTTTCATACAACATACATCATTTGATACAACGTTAAAATACACTTCATTTTTATAGCGAAATTAAATACCCTTTAGTCTATGTAGTAATGGAGATGGGTGATACAGATCTTAGTCGTTTACTGAAACTGACATCGCAGGAGAAACAACTTCCATTAACAATGATTCTTTACTATTGGACGGAAATGTTAACAGCTGTTAAGCATATACACGACAACGGTAGGTAAAATTTAAACCGTTATAAAATCTATCTGTACTTAACGTATCTGCAATATGGGAAGAAGAAAATAATGACAGAGTTTTGTTTTCAGGAGTCATACATTCAGATTTAAAACCAGCTAATTTTTTATTGGTACGTGGTCGTCTGAAATTAATAGATTTTGGCATTGCTTCTAGTATGAATGCAGACATGACATCCGTTGTAAAAAATTGTCCAATTGGTACTTTAAATTATATTAGTCCAGAAGCTTTAATGGATATAGGTGGAAACGGAGATTCTCCTAATCACAATGTTAAATATAAAGTTGGTATTATGTATTTGTTATGAGGAAATAATATATATATATATCCATGTGTGTTGTGCGCTGTGTGTACATACATATCTTTAATTGTATTGCATAGATAAGTTACAAATCGGATGTGTGGTCACTGGGATGTATTTTATATGGTCTTGTGTATGGACAAACTCCATTTCATCACATACGTCCCCAGTGGGCTAAGGTGAATGCAATAACGAATCCGAATCCAAAGATAGCTTTTCCAACGTCTATACTTTTGTTTGATAAAACAGAAAAATTCGAACCACCTTCCATTTTAATCGATGTGATGCGTAAATGCCTTCAACACAATCCTAAAGCTAGACCTACGGTGGCAGAACTCTTGCAGGTACAATATATACCTGCCAGACAGGACGCTAAAGCTGTGTTAACTATTCCGCCTGAGATTCCTCCAAATATTTTAGTAAAGATAAAGCATGCGTTAGACGAAGAAGAATGGAGAAGACTGATACAGGTCCGTAACTTTTACATTACTGTGATATTTTATATGCACGTATAATAGATACGGTGGATGTTAATTAATTAATTAATAATATCATTTACACTGTTATATTATTCTTTGACTATATTATCGCTATCTTGTAATTACATAGTACTGTTTTACTAAAATCAATTTTTATTCGCAGGTGTTGGAACAGAAATCCTTATAAAGAAAATAATATTGTTTGCCAGTTGGTCGTAATTCATGTACATAGAATAAAGTTGTTATATATATATATATAGAGAGATAGAGAAAGAGAGAGGGGGGAGGGGAAAGAGAGAGAGAGAGAGAGAGAGAGAGAGAGAGAGAGAGAGATAAATAACAAATTAAAAAATAAGTTCGTCTAGAGGCGTATCAAATGATGAAACGATCGTTTGAACGTAACGCGATGAGAGAATCATCAAAGTGCCTGTATAGAGTACGTACGTAAATATTTGGCATTGATATAAAATAGTTACGATAGCAAACGATAAATTGACCTGCATCCAATGGTATATTCATCAAAGAAATAATTATACATTTGCAAGAGTAAGGAGAATACAATATTAAAATAAATATCTTTTTATTATTTCACACACGTGTGTACAAATGACTTGCTACGACGAAAGTGATTATCCTAATCGTCGCGATAGTCCGTAGGATAATTAATAATAATTCTTAGATTAATATGTATAGATTAAGATTGTGATTGCATATGACACGTTGTAAATCAATTGGTTTAAAAACGACTTTAACAAAGATTATATTTAACGGATATAAAGTTAAATATTGCCGACACACATACACGTCACTTTTTCTTTTCCACAGATACGAGGTAAAAAAACGAGAACGAATGTCTTAAATTTATTATGATTCTTTTCCAATACTCATCCGCATTGCATCGCAGCATTGCATCGCATCGCATCGCATCGCATCGCATCGCATCGCATCGCATCGCACTCGACGATTTCGCATGGCAATCCTGGCGATCCTCTCACGTTTACATATAATAATATATTATATCGCATTATCGAAGACGTGCTCCGTTAATAGTCTTGAATAATGCATGATCAATGTATGGATGTAGTAAGTTGCCAGTATTGTAAAAGACGGTCACCTTTCGGCAATGTCATCGAATCTGGGCGTTCAAACGTTAACATAATATCTTTCACTTTGTTTCTCAATTCCCGATTGAACATGTGCCCTCCTGTACGTTGAAGTGCAGATGCCATATCATATTCGACAGAGGGTAAAGGCTCGCGAATAAAACGCGCTGCAGTAGCAATGCTCGGTAGGATATGCCATTGAAGAGCCTTGATCTCCCAAAGGCTACTAAGGAGCGCGTTACTGAGCAACGGATCTCGTTCCTCCATTAAAAATGGGTCACCCGTTCCTGTACCTTCCTCGGATATTAATTCCCCACCCTGAGGATGATCTATGAGTCTCTTCAAACCTGGATGTCTTAGAAGGAGATTACCTATAAACAATAAAATAATAAGAATATCTTCGGGTGGTGCGACCAACGTTAAACGTGCAAGACGCTTCGCAAACGCTGCCACTAATGCTTCCGGTAGGTGCCTGGAAAAGAAAAAGATAAAAAGATTGTACAAGGATCGATCAACAAACGAGACACATTTGTTTTTTTAAACCCTTTAGACGTACTTATTACAATAAATTACTTTATTTTGTAACTTATGTACATATTACTTACGTCGAGCTGAGGAAAAGATCGGACAAGTAAAACAATCGTGCCTTGTATTTTGTGTGAAAAATTTCTGGCTCGAACATCGAGTAAAGTTTAGTAAAAATGTTTGGATATTCCAAATTGTGCTTCGTAACCAGTATGAATACACCCTGTAAGGCAAGTAATCCGATAGGACCATCCGCATCCAAAGAATCCATAAGGAAGTCTGTTAATAGTATAGGCTTTTCAAGATGCGGCATGACTCTTTCCAAAAGCACTATCAACAATTGTTTGTGCAATTGAGGCGTTAATTCCCAATGCATCACGCACGCCCACACTTTATTAAGCGAACGTCTGACACTGGCTTGATCCCATGCGAAGCTATTAGCTGCTGGCAAAAATTGTAAATAAATATATCAGATATTCTTCAATCGTTTAAGTTTGTACGATATTAAAAATCTATTATATAATTTTACCTCCGTTTGATCCGCACAACAATTGTTTATTTTTGCAGATTTCATTCTCTGAAAAAAGGAGAAAACTAGTTTCAGGAGAAAATAATACATACGTGTATGCATGCATATATGATTTATATCTTTTGCCATTCAAAATATTCTTACCATCCGTGTCCTTTGGCAGTGGCAGTTTGTCTATAAGCTCGAGCAAATTCTTAATGTAAATCTCACGCGGTTGCCTCTTTGGAGTAAGAGACGGTAAACACTTCCATGTATAATAAAGCGCGTCCGAATATCCAGCTATCTCTTGAAATCTATTTATTAGATTAATATTGTCTTTCTCCGGTGAAAGCAAAGACATGAGAATAGGTTTTAGACGGTGCAGAGGCAAGTAATATCCCAAATTCGTGGTCAGTTCAAGCGGAGTTTTACCTTCCTGGGCTAATAATTTTAATGCAGTAGTAAGGGCCTGCAATTGTATGGTCGGACGAGACTTCTCTATCGACAATAGAATTTTTTCCCAGACCTCTTCGTAACAATTGCGCAACCAGTTGACGTAACGCCTTTCTGGACTAGGTTCTGTAAAAAAAAAAAAAAAAAAAAAAGAAAAAAAGAAAAAAAAGGGAATAAAAAAGAAATCCTTTGATGAAAGAGATGTAAAAAGAACAAGAAAATTTCTGTTATAGTTTCGACCTTACCTGAGATGGTAAGGGTGATAGTTTGTTCAACAAACATATCACCACGTTTTAGCACTTCCACAAATATTGTTTCTATGGTCAATAAACACGAGGACGATGATTCCTAAAGAGAATAAAAAGAGGATACGTAAGTTTCGCTATAACCTTATGAAAGATATCATCGCAATGTAATAAAGCGGAATCGATTGGATGGATAGATAGAGAGAAAGAGGGAGAGAAACATCTTACATCCCACTGGCTAATTATGTCAACGAGATTATTGGCATATTTTCGTGAAGAAAGAAATTCTTGAGCTTTCTGTCTAAACGTTCTCGTCGACATTTTCTGCATAGAAGAAGCACCAGGAAGATCCAATGCATCCGCCATCCTTCTATACGACAGATTTGTGCTTAATGGCAGAGGTCAGAGCGTCGAAACGTTCGTGGTCAGAAAGAACCACTCTTTTATCCTTTATTGTCACGTGTTAAGTAACATATACGCGAAATATTTCAAAATTAAGACTCGCCTAATAAAATGGCGTGTTCGCTTTTACCGACGGAGAAAATGAAATCGAGATAGGTTTTAGGATAAGTAAAGTCTGTTATAGGGGATGCAGAAGTAAAACGTTCACCGTTTCCGGAAGTAGACGTCTCGTTTTACCTGGCTCTGCCATCGAAAATGATTAGGAAATGAATAGCAATTGGCGATCTAAGAAGGTACCATAGGTTTTTCAACCCTTCTGTCATTTTCAACGACAAGGACAACATTTCGAGATGACGAATGTATTCATTGAGGATATAATTTCTTTGAATTTTCAGAATCAAATAATAATCGTCAAGAAATGTCATTTGTCCACGATCAACAACAAGAAACAAAACGAACGAACGATAAATATTAATATTTGCGCGAAATGAGCCAAGCTGCCACATAGAGGTTATCGTCGATCGGGGATGTTTGCCTGCGTGCTCGTTTGACATATCCAAGAATATATATATCTGCCCTTTTCAGTATATAATAAAGATCGAATTGTTAGAAATTTGTTGGTAAGTCCATTTTCAATTCTATGCTCCGTATTACTTATTCTATTCAAATGAAATAAAGATGTAGGTTATCGCGTGGAACTCGTTAAAAATTGAACACAGCGTCGAACAATATTGATTATATCTTCTCTATGTGTTTTGTTTTACTCTCTCTCTCTCACTCTCTCTCCTCTCTCCCTCTCTCCCTCTCTCTCTCTCTCTCTCTCTCTCTTTCTACATATGCATATCTACATGTCTTTTTTTTTTTTTTATTCTCAAATCTAGGGTAATATGGCGCAGGACGAGGAAACTAAGTTGGCTAGAGAGGATTTCGATGCAGGTCCATCCAGTTTCGATGAAATCGAACCAGACCTATTTCTAGGGAATCTCACAGCCGCCACGGATGTGCAGTGGTTGAAAAAAATCAATATGACCCACGTACTCACCGTAGATTCTTGTCCTCTACCGAGAAAGATTCAAGAGCGTTTGCCCAATCTTACGGTAAAATATATTCAAATAACTGATATGCCCAGGGAAGATTTGTTAACTCATTTAGAAGATTCTTACGAATTTATCGATCAAGCTTTACAATCAAACGGTAGAATACTTGTACATTGTTACTTTGGCGTATCCAGATCCGTTAGTGTCGTTGTCGCGTATGTTATGAAAAAGCATAGAAAATCTTTTATAGACGCATTAGAAATAGTCAAACAAAAGAGACATGTCGTCGGGCCAAATCCTGGGTTCATAGCTCAATTGAAATTATACGAAGAGATGGATTTTGGTATAGACAATACTAATGTTCAATTTAAGATGTACAGATTGCAAATAGCTGCTGATAAAGTGAGAAAAGTGAAAATTTTACCTCAAAATTGCATAGATTTAATAAAGCCCGATCCTGCATTAACGACGGTACGTCCAGAACCAACCGTTTATCGTTGTAGAAAGTGTCGAAGGATAGTGGCAAGCGCGAGTAATGTTTTACCGCATACGATTCACCAAAGACAAATTTGGCGACATATTAGTTCTAAACGAACACCTAAACAGATAAAAGACGGGGAAGGCGTGGCAGAACGTGTAAATGTAAAGAAAGAAAGCGAAATGGCAGAACTATGCACAAAGATATATTTTGTAGAGCCACTGGCATGGATGCCGGACATAATGCACAATGTGGAAGGAAAGTTGAATTGTCCAAAGTGTAATACAAAGTTAGGCTCTTTTAGCTGGATAGCCGGCAGTCAATGCCCGTGTGGTAGTAAAATTGCTCCGGCATTTTATTTAGTACCGTCTAAAGTCGATTGGAGTAATGCCGTTCAGAATGTACAGGTGACTGTATAAACACTAAAGAAAATGATTCCATGGACGGATAATTACAATAATTACCATAATCAATAGCTGTCATTGTATTAACGGTAAATCTGCTGAATATTTGTATTATATTTTTATCGCGTATCAGATGAAAAATAATTAGATTGTTTGTAACAATGATTAGTGATCCAAAATTTATAATGTAATGATGTAATCGATTTCAATATTTACGTCTTACGTTGAATAGAGTTGTTCGTTGCGCAAAATCTAGCGATTATACATATATATGTATATATATGTGTATATATATATATATATATATGTATATATATATATGTATGTATGTATGTATGTATGTGTGTATGTATATATATATATCCCCATTGTGTAATTAATGATATTTCTTACAGTATTATTAAGAAAGTTATACCTGTATCTAATCTATTCGACCGCTAATACTACATGCATTCGCATATTATTCCATTTGATGAAGTATACGTGGATATCTATATACACAATATAGTGAATCTCGTTAAGGAATCGTTATGTATACCCTGTATACGATATCCTTAGCTCTACTCACAGTTTATACAACGTATAAACATATATATGTATGTATCTATGTATCTATATACCCTGTTTAAAAAACTTGTAATAATTAAGAAAAGTCACGATTAATTAATTAACTTGACTTTTAATTATAAGTCTTTTCTACGTCATTGATTACAGTTGAAAGCGAGCGGATCTTTGGTTTCGACGAACGAATCCTGTGCAACGAAGCGCAAGAATCCCGTGAACGAAGGAAAGCAAGAAGTGATAAGATTATTATCGAGGACGGGTAGATTTGCACGTCGAAGCGTTCATTGATTTTGATTTGATTTCTCCAAAAAAGAAAATGAACAATGTCGGAGAAGAAATCAGATGAAAAGAGTCACATGCTCGCGTGCATAGCTGAATAGGTAGCACCGTAAGGATGCGATCTCAATCTCAATGCGCTTAGACCAGTTATAGTCGTTCCTTCAACGGCACCGTGAATTTCTCCTGATTGATGATGATACGATGGTAGAGCAGGTACGTTCCCAAGATTAGCGTTAACAAATCCGTGACAATTGCTGCCTTGAACGGTGGCATAATGTTGAGGGGATCTCCAATATTCGCCGTAAGTATAATGCGGAAGCTGTTGCGCTTGGAAGGAATTGTTTTCCGTATTGTTTTCGTGCATGTGGCTGCTC
Source organism: Dolichovespula saxonica (assembly GCA_911387935.1). Classification (NCBI taxonomy): domain Eukaryota; kingdom Metazoa; phylum Arthropoda; class Insecta; order Hymenoptera; family Vespidae; genus Dolichovespula; species Dolichovespula saxonica. The sequence continues at coordinate 3,497,550 of OU427013.1, forward strand.
ACTCTTATCGGCCGAAGGGGTAAAGTGGTGGTTTCCAATTCTCTGCTCGTACAATTGCCACGATTGAGTGCCGAACTTCTTTCGTTTCGTCGGAATTTGGCGCGTCTATTTTGAAACCATACCTGTGAAAGTCCAATATCTCTATTAATTTGATATATATAAGATGGGCGAGATAGAGCCACGCATGGGTATTAGAGTTGAGTAGAGAGAGAGAAGTGTTGTTGATGGCGAGGGTGAGGGTGGAGGAGGAGGAGGAGGAGGAGGAGGAGGAGGAGAAAGAGAAAGAAGAAGAAGAAGTCGGTGATAGTAAGAAGAGATTCGTGTCTCTTTGCGGCATGCCGCACGAACGTCTCCCAAACAACGCATACGTTGGATTTGCGACGCGTTCTTAGGAAAGACGGGACAGCGTGACGGCTCCTGGCAGGCGTACACACATTCGTAGAGACAGGGAGACGGACAGACGGTCAGAGCCGGGAATGAAAGGGAGTAGCGAGGAGCAGCGAGAAGTAGAAGAAGAAGAAGAAGAAGAAGAAGAAGAAGAAGAGGGGTTTGCGAGGCACACACGTGCTGGATCGCGTCTCTCGCGTCTGTACGCTAGGCCAAAGTACGCAGATGCTGTGCTGGATAGACGCGTACGATCTTAGGCCGCAGCAGGCTAATCATAGCTTCTTTCCTTGACAACCTGTCTCCTTCGATTTTCTGCCTAGCTGTCCGCAGCCTCCGTCTTCTTCTTTTGCCCACTCTTCCTGCTACCATCCCTTTCTCTCTCTCTCTCTCTCTCTCTCTCTCCCTCTCTCTCTCTCGCTCGTTCTCGCTCTCATGTTTCTCTATCCTTCGAATATAATCTCAAGAAACACGTGCGTTAAGAGAGAGAGTGAGAGAGAGAGAGAGAGAGAGAGAGAGAGAGAAGACAGTCGGTTACTTTCTCAGATGGCAACTGTCCTCTTATTTGTACATTACAAGATTTTACTGTCTCGTTCGAAAAACAAAGAAAAAAGATAGAAAGAAAGAAAGGGGAAAAAAAGAAAAAGTTCCAAGTGCAAACGTACCAGGCAAAAATAATATATCCACTTATGATCGTGGATCGAATTACCTGAACTCTTGCCTCCGACAAGGATACCCTAGTGGCGAGTTCCTCGCGAACGAAGGCATCGGGATAATGTGTCCTTTCGAAAACCCTTTCCAATGCGGCCAACTGTTGCGCCGAGAAGGTCGTCCTACTTCTCCTTGGTCTTCTACTTCCAGTCGACGACGTTCCTTCGCCGTGACACTCTGTGTGTGTATTTTAGACAAGTTTTTTCTTTTCTTTTTTTCTACAAGATTTTATTCGATATAAGGAATAGTTGGAAGAAGATGCCGCGTTAACGATAAAGCGGTCCCTCGGAGGAAAAAGAGAGGGAGAGAGAGAGAGAGAGAGAGAGGAGAGGAGAGAGAGAGAGAAAAAAAAGAAAAAGATATAGTCGAACGGACACAGACGCGCGCGAGGCTATTCTTGAATGAATCTACTGTGCTTGAGTATTCATCAAAGCGGTATAATACGAGCAGTATGGGCGGAAACGCACACAATTTCGATGGAATCGAACGTGTTCCGTCCGGTTATAATAGTTCGTTCGTCGTTAAGTTTCTCCTTAAGAGAATCGGTCCCAGGGATGATGCGTTGCTTTTTTCTTTTTCTTTTTCTTTTTGATTATATAATTTTATAATTCGTTGATTCTTACCTAACGAATGCATCGTCGACGTCGATAAGAGTCGCGAAACGGTGAAATCTTGCGACGCGTGTGTATTAGTCGATTGCGACGGTATCGCGTTGTTACCATCCTGATCCACACTCGTACCGATCATTTTGCCCTCCCCCCTTCCCGATTACTGTTTCGAATGATCCCTAAATCGACTTCTCTTCTTTTCTTTGTTTCGTTTTGTTTTTTATTCTCCTTTCTCTAAGTCATATCTCAACGTTAAGTCACCGCGTTTTACGATCGCGCTTTCAACGTAACGCGACCGTCATCAAAGCGTCGTTCGTTCGTCCGTAATTTTCCTCTTAGAAAACGAAAACATGTCCCTTTTTATATTCTCTCGATTCGCCGATTATAATAACGTTAAAAACTTTTTCGACGAGCAATTACATCTTAATACGAGATTGATCGTGACGATTAATCGACTTAAAAGGGCCGTCGATCGTTTAAATATCGTTATGTGTTTTAGCGCCTTTTCGATCTGTCAATGTGTGCTCCTTAATTCGCTCGTAAAAGTTGTCGGTGTTGTTTCTAACGAAGTCAAAGTTCGCGTAAAGTTTTCATCCTTGAGAAAGGAGTAATTAATTTATTTCGCGCGTTTCGTCGCAAAGCCACGGATAGAGAATACGCAAACGGGAGAACATTTTGTTCGGGGCACCGGGATACCAACTGACTTATAACCGACTTGAGACGTACTGAAAGATTCTACTCTTGTCTCTTCGCATCTTTCATCTCTCTTTCTCTCTCTCTCTCTCTCTCTCTCTTACTCTCTTACTCTCTTACTCTCACTCTCCCTCGGTCGTCATCGGAGGAAACGCGGCGAGAGACATGCGAGGAGAGGAGAAATAGAGCGTTTTAAGAGTAGGTGGAGATTTTCTTCGCAGGCTCCACCTTCATTAGGCGCTCATTGGTTTTCAAACGTTTCTACTTACGTTTCGTTTTATCGGCTTTCGCGGGCACCGTGGAGATTCCTCTTCTTAGAAGCGAAAGGGCCTATCTGTGCGCGTCTAGAGACCATACTCGCTATCCATATAGGATCTATTTATTACGGCGAAGGCGGATACGGTCAAACATCGCATGTTCTCTCGGATGATTTCGTTTTAATTATCTTCTGGTTTATTCGTTAGATCGATGTCACCGGGGAAAACGTGCAACGAGAAATATCGGCTACTTGTAAGGAATGAAGACGGAACCGATGAGAGAGAGAGAGAGAGAGAGAGAGAGAGAGAGAGAGAGAGAGAGAAAGAGAGATAATCGGTCGAACGAAAAGGAAGAGGGTTGCGTGTCTTTGAAAAATGAACAACGAGACGAAGCGTCGACAGCTGATCGCTTTTTACGTTTTAACGCTTTACGAAATCCTCTACGATTCCAACAGGCACGTTGATGCCTACGACCGATAGATATGCTCAACGAAATCATCACGTTTTATTCCGCGAAATTTTATTTATAGGATACTTTTGAGAATGCCACTTGGCCTCTCTTATCCCGTTGTTATCCGTTTAACTTCGGATTTGAATAAAAGAGATCCCAGTTATAACGTACGAGAATATGTCGAATTTTTTCCTCGAAGGAGAATAATTTGCTCGAGCCGGCTTTTTTTTTTTTTTTTAAAAAAAAACGACGGTACGTCGGCGAGAAAGGACTTTGGCGTAAAGGATCTACGGTAGAGAAGAAAGAGTGAGTCTTTTTCTTCTCTCTTCTGCCGGCGCCGATAGAAAAAGAGGGAGAATTTAACTTGCTATGTTGTAGCCTCCAACGAGACGGACGGGCGCGTCGCGACGCGCTGACACGTACACGTCGCGCGTCGCCCTCGGAGAATTATTAGGCGTGCCTGGCTACATCACCTCGTCTCTCTCTTTCTCTCTCTTTATCTATCCATCTATATATCTCTCTCCTTCTTTCTTTCTTTCTCTTTATCTGTCTCTATCCATCCATTTCATTGTTGTCTTTCGTAGCATAACTTTCATCAATGCGATTTCGTGCAATCGAAAAAGAAAAGTTATTCTCGATCTTCGAATCGTGCGTTCTTTTCTCGTCTAAGAAAGGGCAGAGAGCAGGCACACGCTCTGCGGTCGGGGATCGATCGTTGGTTCTCCAAGGGAAAGAAGGTAGAAAGGAAAGGAAAGGAAAGGAAAAGAGGAAGAAAACGTTGTTGTATCTTTCATATACCAAGTTCGTGATCTTAGACTCGTTCGACCAATTATAACAGCCATGCGTCATCCCTGCCAATTAGCAGAGCTACTCGAGAGAGAGAAAGCGTCCGATACTTTTTCTTCCCTTTTTCGGCGGTTGACAGACTGCGGATAATTTTACGTGCGTGCATGCGTGCATGCGTGCGTGCGTTCGTGCGTTCGTGCGACACCCCTTCTCGTAAACGCGCTCTCCTTTTCGATAATTCTTTTCTCTCACACTTCCAAAATGTCGTCATATTCGTGCCCTAATTAATTTCGCTTACCGTTTCGAATATATCTATCTATATATATATATATACACACATATAAGTCTCTGGGTTTGTACGCGATATTATGCGTACGTGTCTACGTTTAACAGAGCGTGAAGCACGTTGTTACCCGTTACTCCTACTACGATATTACAACCATAGGCTACGTCGTTCGTTCCTCACAAAACCATGGAAATAATTATTCCATAGGTGGCCGACGTTTAACGTCGCGATATTACGCCAAAGGGTTGATCGCTCTCCTTTCGTATTCATTCTCCCTCGTACAATCGACACGCGCGAGTTAAAATATCATCGCGTCAATTTAATCCCTCCCCACCCCGTAATATCGTTTGAAAATGTCGTTCAACTAGCATCACGTTTCTAAATGAGTTATGATTATCTCACCGGGGGTATCTAGTCGCGATCGGACGATGGAAAAACATTCGGAAATATTGCGAGATCATTGCCTTTAATTCTTCTATCTTATATTCTTATCTTATCGATCAATCCGTTCACGGTTATATACACACACACACACACACACACACACACACACACACGCGTTCTTTTTCAATAGAAACCGTTCCGCTGTGTCGCGTCACGCTTCGTTCGGACCGTATAAATAGATACTTTGCCTGCTGACTGGTATATTTTTTAAGCTTTCCCAAAAAAATCATGTAGCGCGTATATTCGCAGGGGTTTTTCGGGCTACGGGTGAAAACGTTTCCTCGTTTTACTATCTGCGAAAAGGATCCTTTCCCTTTTTCTTTTCTTTTTTATTATCCCCGATGCAATCGTAGCGATCGTAGCGGTTCAACATTCAAATTGGACAAAAACCGGTTGGAGGGAAGCATCTTCGATATTTGAAAATAGCGAACGCAAGTTCAACGTGTGTGTGTGTGTGAGAGAGAGAGAGAGAGAGAGAGAGAGAAAGATAACGGCGATGGTTCCTTGGCTTTCCTCTACTTCCCCGATCAGATCTCACGTCGTCTATGTTTAAAATAGGCGATGAACGTGTCAATGTTTCGAAAGCTGCATCTTAAACTTTTAAATATCATTCAAATGATAATTCATACCTTAGATTTTACTTAATCACTCGATCAATGATTTTATTATGTCGAATTCTTTCCAAGGGAAGAGGTGATAAAGTATCCCCGTATTTTCTTTTTGATACGTAGAAATAATTACAAGTATCTTCGACTGCGATCGTCCACCTGGGGAGATTTTGAATGGTCGGCCGTAGTCAGGTCACGATTGTGGAGTGGGGATAGAAAAAGAAAGAAAAAAAGCAAGAGAGAGAGAGAGAGAGAGAGAGAGAGAGAGAGAGGAGAGAGAGAGGAGAGAGAGGAGAGGGAGAAAGGGAGTTTGAAAACCTTGTCTAGGGACCCTTACCTTACCTACATAAGGCCCGTAGCTTTACCCCACCACGTCAGTGAAGAACCAACCGTTGTAGCATTCGCATTCGTGTTGCGATCGTTTCGTCCTCGTCCTCGTCCTCGTCCTCGTCCTCGTCCTCGTCCTCGTCGTTCGTTCGTTCGTTCGTTCGTAAAATTTAACCTCTTCCTGTGGTGAAGATTATGTGGACGCAAGTTCAAAGTGCGATACGATAAAAACGATATAATTTATTGGGATTCGTGGATGTATGTTGCGCATCGATCACAGGGATCCAGTAAAATAAAGTCAGTATTAACTTTTATCTTTCTTCATTCTTATTCTACTGATGGTACAAGAGGAGTATCGTTTCTTTTTCCTCTTTTTTAAAAGAGTTAAACTGGTCGCGATTGGTATTTCTCAGTTTGACACGAATAATAAATCGTTCGGTAGTAATCCATTCAGAGTTTATATGACTAAAAGGATTGTTTTGACCGGCGGACGTTGGACGCGACCGGGAGAGAAAACTCCTTTCGTTGTTTTCATTATTTCTTTTTTTCTGAACGTCCTTCTTGACGCTATAAATCAAATTTTATCCCTATCTTAGAAATAATGAAGGAGAGAAAAAGAGAAAGAGAGAAAGAGAGACAAAATGTAAACGCGTTGTTATTTAATTGATTCGTTTGTACAAAGAACGTTTTTCGTGTCAACGATCATGGAAACAGCAAGGAACATTGGTAATACGTTTTGTGTACGAGGCGATGGGAATGGGAATTAAAAAGAGAGATAGAGAGAGAGAGAGAGAGAGAGAGAGAGAGAGAGAAAGACAGACGGGGGCAGGTGTGCTCCAAATAACGTGCTCCTAAAGTCTGTCTTTTCGCGACGCCTTTCCCTCCTCTTTTTCTACCATCTTTCTCTCTTCTCTCTTTCTCTCTTCTCTCTTTTCTTCCTCCTTAAGTCGTCAAAAAGCGAGTAGCCTCCGAATGAATGCGCCTTTGATTGTCGTCGGTTGAACTCTTGGGTCCCTTTCGAAAATCGTCTTTCCCCTCTCTTGCCGGTGTTCCCCTGTTTCTCTCTCTCTCTCTCTCTCTCTCTCTCACAAACTCTCTCACTCTCTCTCTCTCTCTCTCTCTCACTCTCTCGTGTGCGAGACCACGTCGAGACAAGCAAAGGTGCGTAGGGTCAATCCAATATAAATCAGAAGCGAGTCTCTCACAAGGCAAAAGCGGAGAGCGCTCGCGCGCTCGCGCGCGTGAGAGAGAGAGAGAGAGAGAGACGAGAGAGAGAGAGAGAGAGAGAAAGAGAGAGAGATGAATAGGGCATTTTTTGGGACCGTTCGCGGTGTGTACATAGGCGCAGTATCGCGAGTATAAGCCGTTCACGTTTCCTACGAGCTCGGCGTTCCCAAAGTTGCGTTAGCGAGCGAGAAATCTTGAAAAAAAGGGATCAGGTACACGCGAGCTACCTTTTCATCACCTGCTTTCCCCTCCCTCCCTCCCTCCCTCCTCGCTCGCATTATCCTTTTCTCTTTCATTCGTTCGTTTTTTCCCCTCATTTCACACAGAGACCGAGACAATATCGAGATATCACCGACGTTGTTATGATTTTCTTCTAGGCACGGCTATTTACTTACTTTCCTCCTCCTCCTTCTCCTCCACCTCTCTCGCAAAAATTTGGCTCGTTGGTAACAATTCGTTGCAGTACACATGCCCGTAAAAACGGCTTTCACGCAATTTGAATTTATATACTCGCGATCGTTCGTTTTTAACTTACACAACCGTCTCTGCGAGAGGAGGGTTTTAATAATAGAAATTATGTAAAAAGGGACCGTTCTATAAATCGGCTAGCAAGGTGAGTCCTTCTTCTTCAACCGTCGCTTCATTTTACTCGTTTTTTTTTTTTTTACTCGGAGAGAGAGAGAGAGAGATAGATAGATAGATAGAGTAGGATGACGCGAGGTCAATCCTGTTTCGTTCCTCGGATAAACAGGAGCGGGAAAGGTAAGAAGAAGAAGAAGAAGAAGAAAAAAGAAAGAGGAGGAGGAGGAGGGGGGGTAAGGTAGATGAAAAGAATTGGGTAAGACCTGATATTGTCATTCGCGAAGCTAAGGTCCCTTTTTTCTCTCCGGCCTAGAAACGGGTCGGGGATCGCGTCTTTAAAATTCGTAAGGATATGTTGTATTACGAGTTATAAAAAAGAAAAAAGAAACGACGGGGATAACTTGGAAAGGCGAGAGGAAGGAGGATCGTGAAAGACGATTTAATATCTCTCTACGATATAATATAATTTAACGTCTTCGCTCAAACTATTTGATGTTCTTCAAGTTCGTATTTATTCGAAATATCGAGCATTAAAAATGCTATATAATTTCAACGTTTAATCTCCTAATCGTTAGTAGTGTCGTCTATGTTCTAATGGAAAGGAAATCGAGAGAGAACTAATTAGGGGTTGAATTAATTAGGCGTTGACGTTAATCGGATGACGGTGTGTATCTATTCGCTTTTAGGATCGACCGCATCGTAGATCTCACTCGATCGTACATCGAGGATATATTATATATTCTTATGTGTCGGGACGCGTTTTACGAGGTAATAAAAGTGACGTTATACGAGCCATAACGTCGCATTCGAGAACGTCGTTTATAATAAGTCGCGGTTGGTAGAGATTCGCGGGTTTTCGACCGTCGTGTGGCCCCGTTCGTTAGGGTTTGCGGGTGGTGAAGTTGGTGTATAGCAAAGATTACCCGGTGATACAGAAAAAGACGGAATGTCTCGAATGACGAAACGTTCGAGGGGTTTTTTTCTTTATTTTCTCTACGAGAAATGTTGCAAAATTTATTATTTCGACGTTTATTGAAAGCTACTACCACCACCACCACCATCACCACCACCACCACCACCACCACCACCACCATCTCATAGGAGGGATAGTTTATAAAAGCCAGATGGTACCCTACATGTCTGTCCTCGTGCGTCTCTCACCATAGTAAAGGGGCAGGTGCTTTCCATCGTTTACGTGTCGCTCGTGTTCACGGTGTTTTCAGGGTGTTCGCTAAGGGCACCACTCACTTTCCTGCATTTATATGTTCTGGTATGGTACAGAGAGGGAAGGAAAGAGAGAGAGAGAGAGAGAGAGAGAGAGAGGGAGAGAGAGTGCGTGTTAACGAAAAAGTGCGTGTTACGGGACAGAAACGTTTGTCTGCAGCATGGCAACAGCCTGTATGCAAATGAATGCATTTTTATACTTAGTTAACAATGCGTCGCGTTTACCCCCTTGAGGAACCGTTAAAAGTGAAAACCTGATGTCCGTAATAATAATAAGTTTTTTCTTCTTCTTTTTTTTTTTTTCATCATTCTTGGGATCGAAAAAGCCCTTAACGAATAATAAAACTTATTTGAACTCGTTTATAACGTGATTTCGTCTTTCTTTCTTTCTTTCTTTTCTTCCTTCTCGCGACTTCTCGTAAAGCGACGGATGAGTAGTTCGTTAAACGGTCGTTAAGCCCATAAAAAAAGGCGTCGATTCGTTAAACGTTTTCGTCGAGTGTTAATTAATCAAACGTTCCCGAGTCGCACCTGTTATGTTTTTATTTCTCTTATGTTAGGCGACAGGTGCAAACCCTGCGCGGGTTTCGTCATCGAACGCTATCTTCCATCTATTATTTCTCTGCATCCTCTCTCTCTCTCTCTCTCTTTCTGTCACATCGTCGACTTAATCCTATCATTATTTCAAGCACGAACAGATCGGATCCAAGGTCTTGCGATCGTCCGTCGTCGTAGTTGTATGCATAAAGCAGCCACGTAAGAAAAGCAACCCCCGTATACTTTCTCACCTCGAGTATAATATACTTTTCGTTCGTTCTTTTGAAGATGCTCAAGTGGACCGTCTCGAGATCGTTGTCAGCGAGTAGCTCGACGCCCCACGGTCCAGCACCCGCTTTGAACAACAAGGCTTCCCGCAGGCCTTTTCGAGACCTGTCCAACACACCACCACCGGCCGTCGGCACCGGGCAAACCAGCAGGCACGTACGTACGTCGAATCTACAAAATACGACGACGACGACGACGACGACGACGACGACGAAACCAACGCCGGTACGTCGTAGACGGTGCCGTAGTCATGGCAGCGATTTGAGGACCTACTTTCAAGTAAGTCCAATCGATCTTTCTTTCCACGAGGAATATTAACTATACATAACGTTATCTCGAAGTATATATTCGATCGAATACGTATACCCTTCGTCGAACTTATCCCTCCATTTCTTTTCTTTTCTTTTCTTTTCATTTCATTTCTTTCGCGAAGGCAACGAAAACCAACGTTAGGATCGGTAAACGGCAATCGCTCTCTCAACGATTCGATGGTTCCTCACCCAGGTTGGAGAATTTTTATCAGGGTACACCGCGCGTTGACGCGGACATAGGACCATTGACCTTCTTCCCGAGCGGCTGTAAACGTTCGACCGCTTTAACCCTACCGACCGATCCGACATTGTTTCTTAAGAGTCGATCTAAGAACTTTCAAAGCAACAACGAGCTACCTCAGAACATGGTTAACGAGGCGCGCGCCAATTTGCAGTCCCACGTATCCGATTTTTTCCATCAGATCTCGATGGCGACCAGTCCCGAGGACGTGATGGAGGCCGAGTCCGTGCCCTTGGACAAGTCTAGGATCTTAACCGAAAAGAACGATTTCAGATTGAAATTGGAGGATTCTAAGAAGGCACAGTTCCAATCGAAACTGGCGAAGGTTACGAAGATACACGCGCGCAGTATTACAAAACGGTCGCCTTATTACAAAAGGGTCGTTCAAGCGGTTAGTCCATTGAAACAGCGACTCCAACAACAGACCCCGTTGGCCGGTAAATTGTCGAATTTGGCCATCGATCAGGATCTACCTAAATTCGAAAACATGGATAACACGGTCACCGAGGTACTCAACAGGTAACACTGTCGTTGTCGCTTAAGCGATTCTCTTTATCGTCGTACGATTTAAATACTTTGTCCGTTTCTATTGTCACAGGGAAAACGAAACGAATTTTGGAGGGAAAACCGTCGCTGAGATTCTCTTGAGCGACATCGAGGAGAGGAAAAAGATATTGAAGGGTCACGGTTGCACGGTTACTATAGTGGAAGACGAAACCTCGTCCTTCGAGGAGGATCATACGTACGAGACGATCGTACAATGCGATACGAAAATAATCGAAGAGGAGGAAGGTTGTAACTCGCAAGTGGCCGTACAGAGCGATAGTTCCGTATCCTCGGCCAGTCAGCTTTTGGAGGATCCCTCGCCTATGTCTTGGCCGTTCACGTCGCCAAACTTGAACGAGTTAGACGGTGAATTCACGTTGAAAAGGCAACGCGGTATACGTAGAAAACGTCAACAACATAGGAAAGATAAGGGCGTTGTCGAGGGTAAGAAACCGAAAAGAATGGCCAGGACGATGATGTTAACGTCCGGCGGGAGTCCTCGATCGAATAAAACGTCGAAAATCGATGAGAAGTATGATCGAACGATAGAGGCGATCAATCCAAACGTAAAGAAGCTCGCCTTAGAGACGGACTTGGACTCCACTTTGGAGGATAAGGATAAAATGCAGGGCCAACGGTTTTCGAATAAATCGTCCTTTCTTTTCGGTAAGAACGATCGTAGGAAGGAGGAGGAGGAGGCGGAGGAGGCGGAGGAGGAGGAGGAGGAGGAGGAGGAGGAGGAGGAGGTGGAGGAGGTGGAGGAGGGGCATACGGAAAAGAACGAAGGAGGAAGGAACGTTTGGGAATCGGAGAGTCCTAAGTCGTCTTTGACGGAGGAATATCGTGGCTCGAAAACGAACCTAAATTCTATATCAGATACTCCAGAGGCTCCGTTGGTCGCGACCGTACGAAGATGCTTGAAATATAGCCCGGAGAGCAGCGGCAACGAACCATCGAGATCGGATTCGGATCGCCGCGGATCCATCGAAATCGAATACTCGTTCGTTGCCGATCATGTACAGGTTCGAGGTGAGTTCGCGAATTTAAACCCATTCGGTTGTCCAACGTGTCCATGAGAATAAAAGCAGAAGGAAGTTGTAGCGAGGGCGGGTGGAATCTAAGGGTTCGTCGAGTCATTGGATACGTTCCTGCTGATTCTCTGCTTTTAACGGGACATGCGCGTAGTCGCGAGCACAGTACTCTCTGTGCGTGAGAGACGGTAAGACGGAGAGACGGAGAGAGAGTCGGAGAGAGTCGGAGAGAGAGAGAGAGAGAGAGAGAGAGAAGTTTATCACTTGGCACCGTAGAAAATAGCAGTACTGTGCCAGTAACCCACAGACCCTCCTAGAGTTTTCATATCGGTTAGTAGGCTCCAACGTCATTGATTCCTGTCGTAGGTCATCCTTACATAAACATTAGAAAAGGGTCGAGAATTTTCGATCGGGAGACCTCGAATTCGAACGCGATCCCTCCTCCCTCCCTCCCCCTCTATCTCTCTTTCTTCCCCTCCGAAGCTTTGTTCCGTTTAACAAGGATAGATTTTTAGGGGTTTCCAAGCCTTTCAAAGAATGATCGCTTTTCTTTGTCCCAAAACTACGATATACATCGTAAAAGTTGATAGAAATATCTTGGAGAATCGTGAAAGTGCGCGTATTACGGAATAAATCGGTTTTTATACGAATTTCGAGAAATTTCTGACTCGGTTGGTAGCCTTTGTCGCGATCGTCGGACGGCGCAAGGCGCAAATAGTGCTCTTCGAAGCTGCGTTAATGGTCGCGGTACCGGTGTATTGGTACCGGTGTGTATCGTGTGCATTTCACCCGTTGATAACAGTCTAGAAAGTTCTCTTTTCCCTCCTTCCCTCCTCCCCCCCTCTCTCTCTCTCTCATTCTCTCATTCTCTCATTCTCTCTCCCGCCCTCGTCGAGACCGGAAGGAGATCCTTTTCGTTCGGACGATTAATTTCCCGTTTTGTCATTATACACGTATATGTATTGAGAGCTTAGATACGAAAGGGGTTGGTGATAGAATAGAAACTTCTTTATCGTTAGAAAAAAGAAAAAAAAAAAGAAAAAAAAAGAAAAAAAAGAAGAGGAAGAAGATATATATATATATATATATATGCATATTTGTCTTTCGTGCAGTGATAAGGTGCAAGGACCTACGGAGGACCTACGAGGGACCCATTCACGCCTACGTTAAGGTCAGCCTAAAGAATATCAACGGCGAGGGAGTCGTCAAGAGGACAGCCGTCCACAGAGCCACGCCAAATCCCGCCTTCCACGAGACCCTGGTATTGCCCTGCCCGGCTAATATCAATCAGTGTAACGGTAGCAAATCTACGTCCCTGGATATCGCGGTCTGGCACAGAGATCGCCGAGCAAGGTGAGCATGCTCGAAGGGAATGGCAATAATAATAATAATAATAATCGTTATTATCGGACAGTATATATCGTCGATATATATCGTAGTTACCGGGAGAACGCGAAAGGAGAGTTAATTTACGACAGATACGGTATAGTTTCTCGCTATTAACGATCACCATCCCCGTTCGTTCCATCTACTTTTTCGATGGATCCATATATATATATAAATATATATATATGTGGTGTTGCGAAATTTTTGAGATTCTTTTCTTCTTTTTTTTTTTTTTTTTTTTTTTTTTTTAAATGGATACACAGGGGGATAGTGTGTGCGTGGGTGACAGCGTGTAATAAATTTATTTCTAGCCGACAATTGACGGCGCGACGTTATTTATTTATTTAAAAAAATTAAAAAAAAAAAAAAAAAAATAGAATCTTTTTTTCTTTCCTTTTTTGAACATTTCATGCCAGCCTAGTTTTTTAATTTTGGATAGGTTCGAGCGCGCTACGGTCAATCCCAATATCCAAACTAATATCTAGATTTTCGAGGGTTCTTTGCGGTAGGAGGAGGAGGGGAATCGATTCTCTCGAAGCATGCGCATCGGGATCACCACGTGCACCTTCTCTCGTCACATCCGCACTATTTTAGCATGTGTGTATGTAGAAAAGATACCTTAGCGAAATGGTAGAGTCACATTGCGCTCGCGCATTCATATTTTTCTATCCCTTTCTCTCACCACCACCACCACCTTTTCTCCCTCTCTCTCTCTCTCTCTCTCTCTCTCTCTCACACTTTCTCCAACACGTACGCAAATCCTACTTGGCTTGGCTTGGCGTGTTTTTTAGGGCGACAACGTCACCCTTTTTTTTAGCACGGAATTCGCGCTAGTGCTAGAGCTATATACACACACACACACACACTTGAAAGTTCGTTTAAAACCGATCAAAAATTGATGCTCGTCTCTTTTCTTTTTAATGTTTCAGACGTAGCGAGTTGCTGGGCTGTATGACTTTACCTCTACCTTTGTCTCAGGATAAGGTAACGCGGTCGATGTCTATGATGCGAGGAAAACAAATTTGTTAGAGTTGAAACGATCGAAAGCAAATGAATAGGAACGAACGGATCCGATAACTTCGTCGTTACTCGACGCGTATATAATATATAGATATATATAATTCGTCCAAATGGCATTTCTCTCGTAATGTCTGGAATTCGTAGGTCTTCTCGCTTAAGGTCACGGTTAAGTCGGTAAGCGTTGCGAGAGTCCAGTGGTCGACGAATCGTCGTCGCAGAATCTACTCGACCATCGCGACACTCCTCGTTCTCGTCTAGCGTTCGTTCTTTTTCTTTCTTTCTTTCTTTCTTTATTTTTCTTTTTCTCTTTACGTTCACACACGTCCGACGAACAACAATGATCGCCGTAGCCATTTATTGCATCGCCTTTGTCGTCATCGGCGTTCTCTTAAAACTCTTTGAATTTTTTTGATAACCCCATCGATACGTATGTACGTAGATAATTAGATCGATTAGAATATGCACCGTGATATTATTTCTCCATAGTTTGACGTATCCTCGACCTTATCGACGATATATATATATATATATATCTCGTTTATATCGTGATTATCGTAGGAAGCGACATGGCACCCTCTCGAATCTGGATCCGGGCGAAACACGAGTACCCCTTATGCGGGAATACCGCAGGAATGTGGAATATCGCCGCCTTTATCAAAAGATGGAGAATCAGATAACAGTAATACCGGAGGGGATGATTTGACCTATCTGAGACATCTCGAGTTGGAACCGGTCGATCCTCTGACCGGTCTACCTCTGCATCCAGGGTTTACAGCGAGAGGTGGTAGGACGCCATGTACCGTAACGAGAAGACTGATTAGACAAAGTTCCGCGAATAATCAGGTATCATACGTAATGTAAAACATTGTTATATCGTTTTTCGATGGTATCGAAAAACATACAAGTGCGATTAGAAGCGTTTAACGATTATTATTATATACATATACATATATATATATATATATATATATATATATATATATATATATACATATGATTGAGTCGTGCGCGTGTATGGTTATTACAAAATAAGTTTGTCCCCGTCGATACGATCGATTTTACGTGGCCACATTCGTCATACCTTTTGTCTGCCAGGTGCCATGGGGTTTTTCATTGTCCTGGGGAAGACCACCGCGCGTGGAGCGCGTCGATTCGGCAAGTCCTGCGGAAAGATCCGGGCTGAAGCCGGGCGATTACGTCGTCTTCGTCGAAACAACGAACGTCGTTACTAAACCGAGGGACGAGATATTGGGCCTGATCCAGGGGGCTACGGGTCAGCTCGTACTTGAGATTTATCGAAAGGGAGGGATCCATTCTTCCCAGCAGAGGCCAAACTCGATGAACGTCGCGCTTCAACAAACCGTCGGTGGTGGTGGTGGTGGTGGTGGTGGTGGTCCCGCTAGTCAGCACGCCGTCGCGTTCAATGCCGAGGTCGGTACCGGCGTTCTGGTCTGAGCTGGTGATATTATGACAGTACCACCTCTTAATTATTCTTTTCTCGTTCCTATCGTTATCGCGACGCGACGCGCCGCGACGCAACGCGTCGGCGATCATCGCTCGACTTCGACAACTTTTTTTTCCCCCATTTTCATATGGACGAAAGCGAACGACGTCCGAGAGAGAGAGAAAGAGAGAGAGAGAAAGAGAGAGAGAGAGAGAGAGAGAGAGAGAGAGAGCATTTTGTTATCAACCCCCGACAATTTTCATTCGCGTTAAAAACGCGTTCGTAGTTGAAAATCGGATCCGTAGAAATACGCGAGGACGAAAAGAACGTCGAACCATTTTACGTTTCTGTTTTCTTCTTTTATTTTTCACTGCTTTTTTTTTTGCTTTCTTTCTTTCCTTCTTTCTTTCTTCATTTAGTCGACCACGTTAAATGTTTTTTCTCTTCGTTTCTTACGGGGTCAAAATTTTTTGTGTTTTTTTTTGTATAGCGCGTTATAACTTCCTTTCCTTTCCCCTATCTCGCCACGATCTCTCGGAGCGATCGTTCGCACGTCTCTTGTGGTATAAGCGTGCCTCTTAATTTATGATCCAATTATCTGTTTGTACTTTGTTCGGTTGTCTTTGATTCTTTTTCTCTTTTCTTCTATTTTTCTTTTTTTTTTGTTGTTATTGTCAACAAGTTTTGTTTTAAACTACACTCTTTGTTATTTTCATTTCTTATCAACACATCCTCCTCATCCATCCTCCTCGCGTTTTAAACAGTTACGTTTAACTACGAGTACGCGTAAGGCGTGTATGCATTTTTGGATCCAAAGAGCGAGAGAGAGAGAGAGAGAGAGTGAGATACGCGATTATCGTGGTACGAAATTAGGTCGATATGATACTTTCTCTTGTTGCATGCATGCCGAAAGATAATATCGTAGCAATATTTTTCGTCGCGAGTTATGCAACGGAATATTACACTCGCATGATTGCTTCGATCGATATACATATACATATATACATATACATATAACCAATGCGTAAGTACCGTGTATGTATGTGGATCGATTCGTCGCGTTAGATTTTGTATAGGATTACATAAAAAAGGTCTAGATCATTTTCGCAAATGGGATTTTTCATTCCGGTTAAAGATCATAGATCGTAAAGTACGTTTGACGTTCGTAATTGGAACGGTTTATCGAAAAAAAAAAAAAGAAAAAAAAAAAGGAAAAAGAGAATATTCATAGGTGAGGAAATTAATGCATGCGGTCTCTCGATTGGTAGTAGTAAGAAAAGAAAGAACGAAAATGTTGCACGTCTACGTGATCAGGTTTTTCCGAATCTTGCTCCGGATGCACCACCGGAGGAAGAGTTGTCGGTACGAGAGGCGAGATACCGGGGGATTCTGAAGAGCGGTCACACGAGATTCATGACGCCGTTGGCCGAAAGGCGCGACATTCTCTCCACAACGGATTACATGGTCCTATTTCAAAATCTAGACGAGTTGCTTAAGATATCGGAGGATATTAGAGACGAGGGTGGCGGTACCGATAGCTATCTCTGCAGAGTACCCAAGATCACGGCAGCCTACAGACGATACCTCAGCGGATTGCAATGGGCCTGTTACTTGCTCGTTGCATTAAGACGGAATCCGACCTTTGCCAAGTTGGTCAATGAACCTGCAATACCGCATAAAAGGCGACCGGACCTTACCGGAGTCCTCTTGCTACCTTTGGAGCATTATAGGTTCGTCTCCAAGCGTTATCGCGAGTCCTCTACCGCGCTTTTTTCAACGCTTCGATGACGAAACCTTTCTAGGAATTTGATCAACCGTTTGCGCTTTCAGAGAAATGACGAGATTATTGGGCCTGGCGTCGCCAAGGAACTGTCAGCAAGCTAGAAATTTGGTACAGGGTTACAGAGAATCAACGGCTAATGCGGGCGTTATGGAGCCACCCCGGGACACCGGAAGGCCTTTACTCAGTTTACAGGAAGTCGAGTCACGATTGGTTTTCGCAAAATGCAAACCGTTTATCTTAGCCATGCCCGGAAGACAATGGTCGGTCGATCGTCACTCGTTATTATTTTGCGAGCTAAATTTTCTCAAGGGATCTACTCTATCCTCTATCGCCTTATTCCAACAGGCTTTTCGGCGGGGCTCTGGCCAAGGTCGAAGGTCGGACTCGTTTGCAACCATCCTGGGCGCTCCTTTTGACCGATCTTCTCGTATTTGCTCGAGTTTCGAGGGATCGCGTTCTTTTCGTCACCGAGGAACCTCTACAACTGGCCAATATCGCGGAAGCCTGTTTTACGATAAGAAAGAGACCGACCGAATTCAGATTACAGGTGGCAATCAATGCCAATGGGAATGCCGATAACGGTCAGGCCGAGATAACGAGCAGCGGTGGTTGCAGTCCCCATAGCCGTACCCGAAGACGAGTCATCGTATTGAGAGCTCCCAGCCCGGAGCTCAAAGCTGTCTGGCATAATCTGTTGCAACGACAAATGTGAGCAACGTCCGCATTCGTTATCGAACTCTTACTCGCGCCATTACCACCGAGCTCTCTGTCGTTTACACCGATCCCATTTCTATTTTAGTATCTTTTTGAATATGGGCTATGGTGGAACGTCGAGCGTTGGGAGCCCCGAGGAGAATACGATTACCGGCACGAACTATGCTAACGTTAGAGAATCGACGGAGAGTCCAAGGGTACGCCGATGATCATCCCCGTCCTATCGATTAATTTAACGGATTTATTATATATCTATTATTTATTTATTTATATATCTGCACGACATATCTGTTTCGATTAGATGGATTTACGGGATACGCATAAGGACGAGGAAGTAAAGGAATGCCAATCGAGCGAAAGTCTCGTCGACATTTTGAAAGATACGGGCGATGACAATCATTTGGCCCAATGGGTGCGCAATTCTCATCAAATACCGCCCTCGGATAACGAGGGCTCCCTCGAGGAATGGACGGCCGAAGAGTTGGCTGCGAGGGCACCCGGAGAGAAGAACGAAGGATCCGTTGAAGAAATTATGACGACGATGACGACGATGACGACTACGACGACGACGACGAGCGATGAGGTCGTAACTGCGAATTCGGACATAGAACAACAGAGCACAGCCTCCAGTGCCAGTTTAAGTACAGTCAAATCCAATAGTGTTACGGCAAGAAAAAATGGGAGCTACGTATCCTCGAAAGAGAGCTCTACGAGTTCTATCAACATCTGTAGACGATGTCATAGGTTATATCCCTTAACGATAATCAAACGTATTACATATCTAACGTACTTATGATTATCGCGTTTCTCTTCCTATTGTCAGGCATGCCAACCCGCTTCAAATTAATTCATTAATATTTCCTTCTATTCTCCGTCATCACCTTTCCTCCGTACTCATTCGTTTCTTCTTACAGATCAGGCTGCCCGACGCCGCCTCTTCCAAGGGACCCATTCTCTCCTTTACCTCCTAAAATATCTGTCATGCCGCCTACGCCGGACGTTTATACGGCCAGACATAGACTAAGAAACGGCCTATACGATAGTCCAGGACGTAACAGTCCAAATTATACGTCGGTCGACGTCAATACGGAGGATGGAAGCGAGGACGATTTAGATTGCGACGGGGAACCACCTTACAGGTAAAACGAACGACATCGTCACGGCCAATACCGATAATATCGTTTGCTTTAAAAACATTAATTACGACGATTTACTTGTTTCCGGGTACTTTGAAGAACATTGAGAAGATTCGGCACGATGAGCAGTTTGGATCAGGACGACGAGGTGGACGAGCAAGGGGACGATGAAAATCGCGAGACGGAGTCACCGCCATCGGGTTTGAGAGCTTGGACCGCGAAAGCTAGTAATTACGTCGTTAGCAAGATGGTACTTTTGGAACAATTTGGCGAGGGTGTAGGCGGTTATCTGTTACAACCGCCCGTACCACCCGAAAGAACGGAATTCTCTCTCGATCCTAACGACGAGGAGGGTACTACGTCGGGTGCAACTTCGGGAGATGACATTTGGGGTACGCCGACCTCCGGGGGTCCGGACGACGAGAGTTTTACGACACAATCGGTAATTATTTCTATGAGCCACAGACACATATATTTATTCAATTTCGCTTTCCGATACATTCGATTATAATAATAATTAATAATAATAATTAGTATTTTACCATTTATATATATATATATATAAGTGTATACATGTGAACACTTGTATTCCGCGGAAGGTATCGGCCACGCATCCAAAAACGTTTCATTAAGTATTAAGAGTAAAACGGCCTAGCGCGTTTACGCGATTGATTCGCTCACTTCCTTTTCCTTTTCTTTTTCATTTTCTTATTCGCGCGTCTACCGAGAGAAAGAGATAGATTTGACGGACAAGGTTTTTGTTAGGTGACTCGCGCATACACGGGGTTGTTCTTTCGAAGCCCGTACCTTCCCTGTCGTTCAAGCATCTATAAATGTGTTAGCATTGTGAGCTTCGCACGCCTTTGCATGACTCGCTTGCCCTCTGTTTGCGAAGAATCACTAGACCGAGCTGTGCCTGACTTCCCTAGCCGCCATCGCCGCCAAGTGGTACCGGGAATTTGGCCGATCCAGGAGAGGACAATTACGGTCTGAATTTGTCGACCGAGGAGGATCACGATCAAGAATCCGACAACGATGATTGCGGCTTGCCCGAACTAAGCATGGAACATATTCTCGGCGGAGGTGGTAGCCTTGGCTCCTTGCGCTGTTTCTTAAGTAGAAGAAGATTGGAGCCTTTGTTGGAGGAGGAAGACTCGCCTGGTAGCGGGAAGCAACAGGTAGGATGGTGGTGACAGAGGTTGCATTCGACTACGTTGAAAAACGTCAGCTCGAGTTCCGAGGCTATCGAGAGGGATCGTATCTTCGCGAAATTGAGCCAGGAGGACGAGGAGTTCCGTCGGAAGATAGTAGATCTGCACAGGAAATTGTCGGACGTAGACGAGGAGAGAGCAGATCCTTCGAAAGAATTTAAATCGAGAGCCGAGGAATCTGACGACGGAAACTCCGAAAAGATAAGCTTCGAGGTATTGCAAAAGGAGGCTTACGCCGCGTTAGCGAACGACGGACTTGGATACGGGAAATTGGACGAACGGTACGATCATGGAAAGAGATTCGGAATTACGACGAGGAATACGAACAGCAAGCTTTTGGGTGAACGATCCTCGGGTAGGAACAATACTGGCGGCGATTCTAACGAGACTACGTCGGAAAGTAATTTTTTTAATCGTTTTAGAATAAAACGACGTAGCTGGAAATTATTTAGCTTTTTCGGCGGCAAAGGGTACGATCGAACGCAGGACGAAGAACGTACGGCGAGATTGTTGAAGGGTTATATGCCCGAGAAAGCTACGAACAACGCGCATAATACGATCTCCATTAATCATACGTCCAGGGATAAACGATTTTGGAAGCTTCGGAGTCGTAGACAATCTAGCTCGACTTGAATTTTGATTAGGGCGACGAGTTTATCGAGAGATTATTGTCTCTATCTTTATATCTCTATATATCTATGTCTCCCTCACTTTCTCCGTTACTAGGACTTCCAAAATGATATAATGTCGTTAGAATTTTTTCAAATCTACACTTATTTACTCAATATATCAACTGTTGTTTTATCATAGTACTTAGTATACAAATAATATATCGAGTTTACTATATCGGTATAGATAATTGAAGTATTATATATTATAGATAAAATATTACATATTATAGATACATTAAAAGGTGACGAATTTAAAAGGCTATTCGCGCACAATTAACTATTTATCGGAGGATATTCGAACTGTGTACGGGTATTATCCTCTCGTGTTCTAACATTATCGGTAAGCTTAGAGTACGCTTAATCATGGGCGCAAGTACATAAAAGTATTTCGAAAGTTTCGAATTAAGGCCTAAACTAACTAACCATCATTCTAATAGTACGTAAGGTTTTAACTACTTTTTATCGGGCCTTAATCGACATATTTTCGATAGATTTTCAATTAGATTTAGATTTTACTGATAATCGTTTAAGTAAGTTCTCCTTCCTTTCTTTCCTTCCTTTTTCCCCTATTATTAGTTTTTAAACGTACGTAAATATCGCAGTATAATAGGACCGCACGACTGATCTAAAGCGGCACGCATCCTTTATCTCTAAGTGTCCAAGTGTCCAAATACAAATCCGAACATGACTATGACTGATAAAAATTTGATGAGATTTTATCGTTATAGTTAGTAGTATAATATGATATTAATTGTAAGTTGTAACTTATGGTAAACTAATAAATGATATATTATTTGTTCAGCGACTACTTCTATATTACCTCTTAATAGGATAAGAAGAAAATGAGATACAAATCTACCTTTTAATATATAGATACACATATATAAATATCATATTAAGGCAAATTGCCGTTTAACCACTGTAATCTTAACTTTTCTATTATCTTTGGGGCTTCTAATTTTTTCGGATCGTTTTCGAATTTTTCCGTGCATTCCACTCGCGAAGGATCTATTCTGGGAACGACGCAGAAGGTACCGTTTTCGTGCAGATAACTTCCACCCAAGTAGTCCGGGTCTGGCAGCTCGTCCGGTAGTTTGATAGGAGTAATTTTGACTAGGTGTTTCACCGTCCACAACATAGCGCATATCTCTGGAATATTTTTAACTATCACGGGATCCCTTCCCTGTATAGAGAGGTATCGAATAGATCGGGTTAATACGGTACAAGCTTTTATAGGAGTTATCTTGGAAGCTTTTTCTTTTTTTAAATTTCTTACCTTCTCCGCTATACCCAATTGTTTAAGTACATTTTTATGCCAGTAAGGATTGCCGGCGAATGGTTTTACCAGCTTAACCATTAACAGCTTGGACGGTACGATCGGAGGATCCTCATGATTTGGTGATCTGAAAAGAAATTATTTCAAACGGCGTTACATGGCGATACAGATTTTTATAGGTTCGTCGTTTCCATACCTTGGGTAATACGTGATTTTTTCGTATCTCACTCCGTCCGATTTCCAATTTTTTGGCTTCGAGTAATTGCGCACGAAGGTAGTTAAAACTTTTGACTTGCTTGTCATTATAGTTGTAAATTAAATAACACGAATATCTGCAGGCTGACCTTACCAAAGTAATCTCTTTTTATAGTCTTCCTTAATGAACTTTGAACAACCAACGAAACTGCAACGAACGTACTTTAAGACGAAGAAGAAACTTTTTATTCTCTTTGATCGCATTCGAAGTTACCTCGATATAAATTTTTAATCCCGTTGTCGTTTATTAACATTTAAATATCCTTTCTCTCTCTCTCTCTATTTTTTCCTCTCTGCGTTTTTTTCTTTTACTCCAAAAACGGACCATACTTCGGCCATAAAAAATATCGTATTAGCTATTTTGGCGCTAGTATCGCTTTTGAGCACCACCCAGTGGACGAAATTTACATTAAAATACTAAAGTTCTTTAAGCCGTTGTGTTAAATATTTTTATAAAATTGAAAATTACAGATAATAGAATATAGCGATTAAAAAAAAAAGAAAAAAAGAAAAGTATACTCGTACTTCTTACGAAATAATCGGTACAATAGAAATATTTTTAAATTACGCGCTTGTACCAACAATTATTGCGATCTTCGTTTCTTTTTTTTCTCGCACGAGTTCGACTCTCGTGATAATCGATCATTAATGGAAGTTCGTACGGTCGCGGTAAGACACGCTTAACTTCGTTGTGATAGTTTCTATTCTATTAGTCGTATTTTATTCTTTTATTTTCGGAATGTGACGATGTCTTCTCGACAGAAAGATACATAAAACTTGTACGTAATAATAAATTAATCGTATTACTTTATTCAACATTCTGATATTCGATAAGACGATGGCATTAAGATTTTTTTATTTTTGTTACAGAATAGAATGAATAGCTGACCGATCCTTTCATGCCTTGCAATATTAACAACGATAAGGTAAGATCAGTGATATTACCTTTAAATTATTAATAATTGTAATAAGAAATTACGGGTTGAGATTTGGTACGTCATTATGTATACTTTTATTTGTAACTTCTCTTTTACAATAATGGTTTTAACTTAGTTAAACGATAGTTAAATGCAATAACAAAGTCGTGTTATCGAATAACCATACGCATGCATTATTTTCTACGTGCGAAGTAATTGTAATTTGAAATTTTATATCTTTTAACGGTCCGTCAATTTTCGTTCTCAAAAAGTGCATCGAATGATAAGAAGAATCGGAAAGTTACCGCCTTACCGACATTCGATGTAAACGCATTTACCGACCTCGCGTCGTTAATGCAGTTTTTAATTATAGTCGAACGCCGTTAGATGTCGCCACCATATACGATCAATGGCTACTTTGGCAGGTGGTGCCATCTATGTGAAAAAGCGTGTTACTATTTGCAATCTATACTGCATCGAATGGTAAGATAAATAGTAATAGGTATACTACCTTATCGATGTTCGACGCGAGTGCATTTATCATTTCGAAAATATATCTCACGTTTTTATTATGACTTTTTAAAAAACACATTTACGCGCTTGTCTGCGTATCATTTATATAACGATAAGCGTAGATTACAGCATTGATGTCGTAAAAGGGGATATCTCTCTCTCTCTTTCTCTCTCTCTCCTTCATTCTTAATCGAAAAAAGTTTGATTCTTATCTTACTCTTTTATTAGATATATTTTCTCAAATATTAATACATTGGTGATATCAGTGAGAGACGCGTAATATATAATTAATATATTAAATCGGATATCGAGATTCTCGCGAGAAAAGAAGTTTCCTTAACGATTTCTTTTTTTTTTTTGCGAGAAATAGACATCGATATTGGTGTATATTTACAAAAGTACAAAAGCTTACAAAACACCGATTTCTATACAGCGCTATCTTCTTTCTAATCTCCATTTTTCTTTCGTCTATTTTATTCTCTTTTCTCGTATATATTCTCGTCCCTAAACATCGAACTCTCTATTGTCAAAATTTGACGACGATAAATTCTCGGTGTTTCTTTTCTTTCCTTTTTTTTTTTTTTCTTTTTTTAGTTTTTGTTTTTTAATTAGAACAATAGAAAATTCAGACTTGTGGATTACTCGACACAACAAATGCTGTGGATTGTAGGCCTCCGTTTCTCCAATATTTTTGTTGTTGAATGAATCACGTTGGTTAAAAAGAAACAACAACAATAACAACAACAAAAAGAATGGTTACATGTATATATCAGTCCATTTTTTGATTGGTATCAACGTCGATAAAGCGTTTTTGATTCGTATTGGCTGGTAAGATTTTTGTCTTGGTCCGAACATTTTCTTTCCCTTTTTTTCCTTTTTTTTTTTTCCTTATTTTCCCTAAACGAACACGAAAACTTTATGATCTATATACAAAGAAAATCGATTCTTACGATTCATATTTTAATGCTGCATCTTCATTCTCTCTCTCTCTCTTTGACTTTAAAAAGCGAATACAATCTATCTACGCAGTCTGTGAATTATGTTAGGAAACGATCGACGTGGCACCACCGATCGTGAAATACAGTTTTTATAAAGACTCGCCATTTACAAAATTATAATCACAAGTTCGGATGGTTGTTAATCATTAAGGATTCTCATCGAAGTTCGAGTTTGTCCTTTTTTTTTCTTTTTCTTTTTTTTTTTCAAGAGAGTTTCCAGGCGTTCCATTTCGATGCGATCGGTATCGAAATTCGACGAACTCTCCTTCCTCTTCCTTTTCTTTCTCTCTCTCTCTCTCTCTCTCTCTCTCTCTCGTGTTTCTCGCGTTATCCCCGATTAAAAAATAAATTCGATAGGGTCTAATGTCGTTCCCGCGAATCTTCCCTATGAGCGCTGTGCCTGCGTGATTCTTGGCCGCACGGAGTTACCGGCCTGCGTTTGGATCTCTTGAATTTGGCTATGTCCTCGCCGAATACGTCGCCGGTACGAAGAGCAGAGATTAGATCGTCGAATTCGCCCTTGTTGTCGCCTTGATTACCGTTAGATTCGTTCTTTTTGCTCAACGATATGCTGTTCAATATTCCTTCGCGAGAATTCTTCCTCTCCATCGTCCTTTTACGTAGCTGAAAAATGAAATACGTCGCGATAACGCAGTTAACGATCTCGATAGGAAGTAGATCGATACGTACCTCTTGTTCCTGTTTGGCCCGACGTTCGTCCTCCTCGATCTTCTTTCTCATGTTTTCAACGTCCTGCCTAGCCTCGGCGAGCGCTTGTAAGAAGTTCTCGAATATACCAAAGAATTCGTTCGGTTGCACGCCCGCTGAATCCTCGCCGAACAATCTGACGGCTCGGTCGAACTGCGTCGGTCGATTAAAATTTCATTAGAAATTCGATAAAAAAGGTAAAAACTTAAGAATATTTTTATTAGAATTGGAAGATAGAATTTCCGATCGATCTCGTTCCTATCAACAACGACGATCAATTTCTTCCAATTAAGGATAAATAATAATCGTCGAGAAAGGAAATAATCCTGGAAGGTACTAATTTAATCTTTCGTTCTTACTCTTGTCTTCATATCCTGGAACAAATCCTCGGCTTCGGCCAATCTACACGTGGCTTGTGCCTGGAAGTCTCTCATGGCCGGTAAGAACATGTCTCCCTGCAATACCTGAGATTGGCCTCGATGAAATTCTACGAGAAAATAATATTGAAATTCGTCCGTTGGTACGAATGAAGAATTTTAATCATTAAAAAAAAAAAAAAAAAAAAAGAACTAAATTATATTTATCATTCGTCGCGAGTGCACGCACGCACCAATTTCCCTTTGAACGTCTTGCAAACCGTTCTTCAGGTTAGCCACTTCCTTTTGAAGATCCGCCATGCTAACCCTAGCGGCTGTCCTAACGTGCGGCATGTCCTCTTCTATGTCCAAAACCTCGCGGAACCTCGCCTCGAGTATTTGCACGAGGTAATGTAAAAGAGTGGTGCCTTTCGAGCAAGAGGATTTCGTATCGACCAAACGATTCAATGAGGCCAATCGAAATCCGCAAGCATTGCCGCGAGCGTTTCCGCGATTAACATAATTCCCAAGAGCTAAAACCAGTTCCAACAGTTTCCTAAGTCTTCTCGATCTTGCAACCTGACGACTGGCCTCCAGTACCGCTCGCATTCTTGGCGTTAATTCTGCTATACTGGCTGAGAATTTCTTTTTATAGTGCAACGATCTCAGTCTCTGTTCGTAGTGAGGAACTCTGAAAGAATAATTTTCATCGGGAAATTTATTCTTTTCTTTTCTTTTTTTTTTTTCGAAAGAAAAACGACAAAGTACGAGGATGAATGATCGAGGGTAAAGGAGGAATGGTCAAGGAATAAGAGAGCCAAAGGCTATTCTTCTTACTTCGAAATCTGATAGAGGAAACAATCGGCCCTGTTTTGTAATTCCTTCTGATTCATATCCAATAGAGCGGCCTCCTCCGACGAAGGAATGTATTTCAATAATTGCTCGACCATGTCTATGTGCAATATGTTCTGTTGGTCCATCGACAGTATCGTCCTCGTTATCTCGTTGTCGGACAGTTTTAATTTCGACAACAGTATCGTACAATTTTGGGCCCTTCTCGAGTCTATTACAGACATCGTCGTTTTCTTATTCTTTCCCAATGTCCTTAGATCCTCGATCGAGCCCTCCGCGGATACGCCGTTCTTCTGATAGGCACAAAATATCTTGTCGATCGATTCCAAATCCATGACGTTGTACAATTTCGTATCGTCTAGCTCGGACCAAATCGTACCTTGGAGTTTTTGTTCCGGTATCTTCGACCAATTGAACGATTTCAATGGGTTGCTCGGTTGGGGAACGTTTTTAACTATCTCGACCTGCCGAAAGAACGACAACGAAACGGGTTCTAATCTCTCGTTTGTATTTGACGTGAGTTTAGAGAGAAAATAAAAAAAAAAAAAAGAAAAGAAAAGAGGATAACGTCGTTGGCACCTTCATCGGAGGTGGAGCGGCCGGCATCAAACAGGGTGGAGGAGGCGGTGCCAAAGGTGGCGGAGGTGGCGGAGGTGGCATCGGTTTGGCTTCGACCTTTTCGAGTACCTCGTCGTCGACGATCTTCAAAGTTGCCTTTGCGTCGTCCGGCAAACTTCCCGAAGCCACCAATTGTTCCAATCTCTTCCTCTCGGACTTTTCGTTGTTAATTTGACGCGACAATGTCTCGAGATTGTCCTGCAGCTCCGATATCCTCTGTTTCGTCTCTATGTGCATCGAGGTTTCCTTCTCCAAACGTTCCTTGATCCTCGCCAAGCTTGCCTCCATGTCCTCCTACAAAAAAAAAAAAAAAAAAAAAAAAAAAAAAAAAAAAAAAACAAAGGAGGATTCAAGGATGGATCTCGATATACGTGCGTCGTCGTCGTCGTCGTCGTCCCTGGGGACGACGAGATCGATCTTATTTACCTTCTCTTGCGTTCTTATGTCGAGCTCCTGTTCCTTCTTCGCCAATCTCGTCGACATGTCAGAATTTTCACGTTCCAATTCCTCGGCCTTCTTCCTGGCGGCCACCAGTTCCTCCTCTTTGGCCAGGAGATGTACGATTTCCTTCACGTCGATGTCGATCGGCGCGACGTCAGGATTCTTCGCTATTCCCGATTCGTTTCCCTCGTTCTGCAGGACGATTTGTTGGACGATTCGATCGAAAAGTAACCAATGCTGAGGGTGGGACCCGTAATCGACTGCAACGAAAAGAAAAAGGATCGCACGATGATCGATATCGATCTTTCAACAATCGTACGCAAGCTCTCTCTCGTTGTCAAGTTTCGATCGTATCGAATTAGTCGAGAATCACTTACGCGGCAGTAACAAACAATGTTGCAACAAACTGAGAAGATGAGGATACGCGGCCGTGTGACCGAGCTTTCGTCTCAGAAGATCGAACATCGCCGTGGCGCTTTTGGTGTCGACGTGTTCCTTCTCGAACTTCCTCGCCAATTCCTTCTCGTCCTCGTTACGAACCATTTCGAAAAAATCTAGATGCCTGTCGAGCGTCTCGTTCTCGTATCTCCTCAATTTCTCGATAATCGGCTGAATTCCGAGCATCAACAATTCGTATCTGAGATGTAGCCTGAATTCTAGGGTTACTTGACCGGGCCCGTAATTAAGGACGGCGTTTATGAACGACATTATCGCAGTTTTCAATGATAAATTGTCCTTGTAGATGCCAAAATTTTTATCGAGATCGTTTATTATACTTTGAAAGCGCGTTCTCTCGGAGTGATACTGTTGGAAGTGCAGCATGGCTTCTAAAACTTTACGATGACCACCGGGTACCAGACAAACGGCGCCGAGTATTTCCAATACCGAAATTTTCGTCTTGATGTTCTCCGTAGCGAGCGACTGCGATATGGTATTGATCGCCGTTGGATGTGCCAGCACGTGTGCCCTGCCGTTCTGTAAGGACGAAAAGAGGGAAAAAAAAAAAAAAAAAAAAAAAGAGAGAATCACTTGGTTGATCCCTCTCCTAACTCGCCTTTGTTACGGGCGATAACTATCGATTTGTCGATTATCAAACTGACCGAATTGTTCATCAAAGCCTTCAAACAACCGATCACGCTTGTGTGTAGGTTGCTGTTGGCCGCCTCGACGTCCATTCTTTCTAGAACCTGCAGTAAAGCGTTCAAACCGTCGAGTTCGATGAACCTTAGGACGAAGCTGTGCGGTTGCGTTCTCAGAGCCGTCTTGAGGGCTTCCACTTGACGCATTCGTATCGCCGCATCCTCTCCTTCCTCTGGAAATTGACTCTGAAATATGAAAGCGATAGCTTGGTCGGTTATGGACCTCTAAAGGGTCGAACCCCGTCGATTCGTTTTTTCTTTTTTTTTTTTTTTTTTCTCCACCCTTGTATTCACTCTACGCCCGACGGACGGTCTGTCCGATGGCGCAAAGAGCGAATTAATTCAGGACGATGAATAAAATAGATGATTCGCGATGAAGAAAATAAATGGATTCGACTCACGCTCGCGATGGCCCTGATCCTATCGATATAATCGTCGGGATCCCCGCTAAGATCGGTGGTTCTCAGGCCTCCGTTTTCTAGGGTACCATTACCCTTCCTCGAACAATATATCTGCCATTTCTTATTGGCCGGAAGTGCCAGTACTGCTTGCCGATTCGCTTGGGTCAAATCGAGCTCGTCCACCAACTCTAGGAACATCTTGTTCAATTCTTCCTCGGCCGGCATCGGCAAAGTCGGCGTCATCGCTTGAAGCGTGAGCGTACCGGTGTGTTCCACCACGCAGTACGTGATTTCCGGTGGCTCGTCATCCTGTCGGACAAACAAATCAAAAAAAAAAAAAAAAAAAAGAAAATAGAAAAGAAAATAACGAGGGCCGAGTTCTTCGGCGAGGTCGAAACGTTGTTTGACGGTCGACGGTAAAAGCCGATCGAGGGTAACGTAACCAGGTCTTGACCTTATTGAGTACGACCGGCGAGTTTTAATCCGCGGAGTCGAGCGTTGTTTATGCCACGACGAAAAAGAAACTGTCCTAATCTAAGCTTTATAATCTACTCGATCGATCGCACTCGATGTGCTCGACGTAAGGAAAAGAAAGTGCATTTTTCTTCGAATTACGTAAATTCGTTTAACGTTAGAATCGATTTTTATTCGGTTAGATCGTAAGAAATGTTCCGTACGTTACGTTTCGAGCTGTTTCTTTTCTCGACAAATATCAAGTCTTTATATATGAAATTATTGTTAAGAGAAGCCTTGAATATCCTTCGAACGAAACATTTACTATACGTATATGCGTTGCGTATTAAAATCGACGTATAATCGCGTTGACGTTCGCGTATTTAGAAATACGTAATTCGTTCTTTTCCATCGAGATTGTGCCGACTTTCTTTCTAAATGGAACGCTGACAAGAAGAGATGGCCGTGCAGCATCTCTCTCTCTCTCTCTCTCTCTCTTTAAGATCGTCGTACAGGCTCGCGCCTCGCGCTCGTTCTACTCCATCGAACGGAACGGCAAAGGTCAGGAGACCGGCTTGGGCGCTGGATTCCAAAGGTACTTTCACACGTGACTAGGAAATTATCTATTCGCATTGGTCGTTCTTGATTCTCTCGATTTGCGTCGCGCCCGAGCACGATTACGTCTTTCTGCATCCTCGAGAGGACATCTTTTTTATTTTTTATATTTTTACGTCGACGAATCGAACGATCTTCACGCACGAAGCTTCCCGCCTTTAAGACAAGGCCCGTACGATACATTTAAATGCTCGCGCGAGCGTCGACAATTTTGCGAAATAATATTTTCGAGCGAGTCGGTTTATCGTTTGGCTCGATTTACGATACGACGCTTGGACGCTTCTTAGAAAATGAAAGAAGCGTTGTTGGATGGGCGAGAATAAACGGCGAAGAAGAGATAGAAGCGTAATTATATTGTATCCCTGCGATTAATATCTCTTCCGTGGAGCGTCTCTTCAAATCACGGAAGAGATTTGACGGAGAAGGAGGATGAGATGAGACGAACGGGTGGTAGGGAGGAGGAAGTCTTAGAAACAGGTGGATGGTAGACAGAGTGAGAGAGAGAGAGAGAGAGAGAGGGAGTACTATTACGATAATTAGACCGCCTCATTACTACGTCAAATTAGCATTAATCTTTGAATAGAGCTGCTTTCAAATCGATTCTAAGAAAGTTCTTCCTACGGTTTTTTATTCTTTTTCTTCCAATTTTTTTTTTTTTTTTTCTATTAAAATTATTTTTTTACATCTCGTCTTGCTCGCTTCTTGCCGTCCATACTTCCTTTTTTTTTTTTAACATATATATATATATATATGCAATAAATTCGCTATACTTCTATTCGTCACTTTTCGTTTTTACCCTCTTTTATAATATTTTCATTCGGTAGGAGGAAATTTTACGAGTCGTTCGACTCGAGAGAAGCAGTCATGCATTTTCTTCTTCTTTTCTTCTTCTTTTTTTTTTCTATTCGCATGGGAAGACTCGTTAGAAAGGAAAAGAAAAATAAGAGCTAGAAGGAGGATAGGATGTGGTGGATATACGATCGTTAGATGTCCGTTCTACCTGGACACGCCTCGAGGCACTCGGCTAACGCGAATACACGGTGCATCGGTCTAATAGAATTTACGGATCACATGGGATCCATTCAAGGACGACTGGCCTTTGCTAGAGGTCAACGACGCTCCTTTCCTTTTCCAATTTCTTCTTTTTATTTATCTTTATTTTTCTTTCATTCGAGGGCGTCGATCGATCGTCATTGAGAGACTTTTTTTTCAATCGGACGAACGAAAAAATCCTGAAACACTTAATGCCAGTCTCTCTCCGTATAACATTTCATTTCGTTTCGTTTACATTGAATAAATACCAAAGTTATTTTGTCGGTGTAACTAACGAAAGGAAAAAATTGCGCGTCGATTGTAAGAAAAAGAAAAAACAAAAAAAAATTCGACGTCTCTCGTAAACGATTATATTTTAAAATCAATTAATTGAAGATACATTGCTCGCCAACATTGCGTTTTACGCGGTAATCGTAAATAAACATCATTGTATGACCTCAGAGCGCAACGATGTCGTCTCGAAGGGACACATAAATTCGAAGAAAACTAATTTGTTTACAGGCGTCGTCCGGGAAGGAAAATTTGTATAGAAAAGGTGTGCCGAGCCGTGACATTGAAAGGTCTCTCTCCCAAGGTGTCGTGGACTACGTGCTGAATACACGATTTTATCCTATGTGTTTATATCTCGCGGGTTCGACCGAATAGAAGGTCGAGACATTGAATCAGTTATCATCGAGCATTCCACGAGGATGGAATATATACATATTTCTTCTTTAGAATCCAAAATTGATTTTGCGACGGAAGATTTTCCTCCCGTATTCTTTTTTAACTACGATTAGGCGAAGGTGAATTAACTATGTTTGTCTCTCTCTCTCTCTCTCTGTCTGTCTGTCTTTCCGATAAGATAAAAATCGTTCGTTAAACACGCCTACGAACTTGTTCCTTTCCGTGTCTCTTCGACGATTCGTCTTTATTCTCTCCAAGATCATTCAATGATAATTCGTTGCATTGTAAAAAAGAAGAAAAAAAAAATATATAAATATGAAGAGAGGCCGCATAGTTTGTAGTTTAAGTTAGGAATGCGGAGATGCATACCAAGATACTACACAACGTAATAGCGTTCTAGAAAATAAATGGATACAAAGAAGAAGAAGAAGAAGATGAAGAAGAAGAAGAAGAAGAATGAGAAGAAGAGGATAAACGTTGTGAGGAGAGTATCGATGAATTATCGACCAAGATTCCTCCATCCGGATTTTCCTCCTTCGAAAGAGATTTTTGGGAAAGGAGAAAAGATGGATTACGAACACTTATAATCGATCGAACGTTATTACGTTGGCGTAATCCTCTTTAAATTATTTTATAAGTATCTATTAACGAGATAGAGAAAGAGAGAGAGAGAGAGAGAGAGAGAGAGAGAGACACGAGAAAACATTTATTACCACGTTATGCTCCCTGTTATTATTTATTATCAGCAGCTATCTTATACGTCGTACTAATTATACGTACGTAAACATGAATGATAAAATTTGATTTATACGTGTGATATACCGTCGGAGACGTTTAACGTTATATCGTTAAATCTTTCGATATATTATTATCATCACGATAATTTTATATATATATATGTATATATTTATTTAATTCATACGATGTAGAAAAGTGGGATACAAAGAGAAGAAATGAAATGGGGAAGAGGAAAGTAAATGAGACGTTTCTTAAGTGTGTTTACAGGAAGGAAAATTCATCATGCACTTACTTGGAGGCAACCGCAAAAAGACTTCTTCACTCTCGATGGCATCGTTTGACAGCGGCCGACAAACTCCTTCAGTGGCTGTGGACTCTTTATAGGACAGCTCGGAATCCTCTGAAGGCAAACAATAACAAGTACAACGTTATAGTAATGTTCTTTTCTTTTTTTTTTTTTTTATTTTTTTATTTTTTAATAGACCTCTCAGACGCAAAGAACAGCGTTTCCCGATTGAGTTTCAGCGTAATTTTTTTATCGAAGAGAAACTATAGTTTCAGAGTTTTAAGATTTCAAGTCGTCGTGCGTGGCTTTAAGATTTATCGAGACGATCGAAAAAGATCAGGATTCGATTCGAAATCGATCTACTCGTTTGAATCGGCATCATTCTTACGTAGAGGAAGCAGAATGATGGAGAGAGAGAGAGAGAGAGAGAGAGAAAATAAGGAAAATGTCGCGTTGCGGAATCGTTAACGTAACGCTACTTTTTCTTTCACTTTTCTACGATATACAGTGAGTCTAAGAAGTACACTCATAGGTTTCCTCCTAAACGCATATCTCCTTTATTATATATTTTCTCGTCAAAGTGATACCTATTTTAGTATCAATTTTTCTTCCTTCTTTATTTATTCATTCATTCATTTATTTTTTCGAGCGATTCTAACAGACGTATCGAAGCAATAATAAACTATTATCTGTACATTACATTGTACCCATTATATGTCACTTTACAAAAAGAATCTACGATACGACCGGAGAGATTATTTTACGATTAATACGTATACATATATAAAATATATATAAAATAAATAAAAGAATACTTTTCTTTGGACGTACCGTGTACGTACGTATATAATACATAAGAGAAAGAAAATTTCATCCGTCATAACTATAGCGCAAAAAGCACGTTCACCTACTACATAAGAAATCCAACGACGTGGAGGCGTCACGGGTTCACCGTAACTCTCGATATCTCGTTCCTGATTCGACGAAGCCATTCTTAAAAGATACACACTCAACGAAACGTCTCCTTTTTTTACTTTTTTCTTTTTCCTTTTTCTCTTTTTTTCTTTCCTAACACGAGTTTGTCGAATGCTCGACCGACAATGAGCGCTGCTCCTTCCTCCCGCGGCATCGTCAAGCTTATCGCGCTAATTTCTTATCTCTTGAGTGAAGAAAAAAAAAAAAAAGAAAAAGAAAAAGAAAAAATACGAAAAAAAAGAAGAAGAAGAAAAATGTATATATAAAGAAACCTAATGTCAGCGGCTTGTGCGATTTAGTCTCGAGATACATAGAGCTAACTAGTATGCATATCGAGATACGCGTAAAGGTAACGTCCTTGAGCCATAATATCGTTCGATATAATCTAAAGACTCTTAAGCCTAACGCCTCGAATAATTTATTCGAAATATTGTCGAATTTTTAACGAAGTACTTTCGTAATAGAGATTAGATAAATCGATTTACATAGATTCGCGACATTTTCTATACAATATAAACCGGAACTTTTAACGCAACATTTCCCGTTTCTAGAATGACACACGCCTGACACGTGAGCTATTAAATAAATATATGTAAATAATAATAATAATAATAATAATAATAATAATAATAATCGAATAGGTTCGTCACATCGAACAATGTATCGTACGTACCTTTGAATATTTTCTTCCTGAATATTAAACCCGTTCGATAAATTATAGATTAGAATCGTGTTAGATCAAGTCAATGGAGGAGAATTAGAAGAACTTTGTAGTATAACCTTTAAACCTTTCGATCGGAACACTATCGATTGACCACGATATATAATTACGATTATATATATATATATATATATATATATATATATATATATATATACATATAAACATATATATATGTATTACGAATAGTCTAGAGTTGGAAAATAAATTTCTCAAGGTTTTCGCAATGGGGTTAACGAACGTCCCTGCCCCTTTCGATCGTTTCCTCTTTGCGAAAATATTCACGAGACGACGTTGTTATTCGTCATGCAACTGTGGACTAACAAATGAGCTCGCTCTCTCTCTCTTTCTCTCTCTCTCTCGACTGAAAATAGAAGAAACAGAAACGAACAAGTGAAAGATAGTGACGGAGAAGATGATGAAGAAGAAGAAGAAGAAAGGAGGACTCGCTTCTTAATTTCAACTTGTCTCGGTCTATGATTATTGTCATTATTGTCCTCGTCATAGTCATAGTCGTCTTCGTCTTCGTCTTCGTCGTCGTCGTCGTTGTTGTTGTTGTTGTTGTTTTCTATTCAAGTATTTACGAAAGACCGAAGAAGATATACAGAATAGTATCTTACATTCCATAGACTTTATTTATTTTCGTTGGTTATAGTAATTTTTTTTGTTTTGTTTTTTTTTTTTTTCTATACTACGTTCCATCGTATAGTCGAGATATCGAAGGGAACGAGAGTATCGGAAAGGAATACAGATCGATCGATAAAACCCGTAGGAACTTTTCTGTTAAAAACTGAACAAAAGAAGAACTTTTCTAAACGTTTTTTAAAGTTTACGAAACCGTTCGTACGAGGTCGCGTGCCAATTGACTGTTAAACGATACCTGTAATGTTTTACAGTTATTCATTCTTATTTCTATTCTTTTTCTAACATCTCCTTTGTGGTGTTAATTCTTCGAAGAAGAGAGCACACACCTGTTTGCTAGCCTGATAATAGCGGTCGCAATGAAACGGGCGAGTGTACGCAACTCTTGATAGTATTTTACGTTATCACTTTTGTTACATTCGACAACAAAAGCTCTGTTTGTCTTTTTTTTTTCTTTTTGTTAAATCATACACATATACGTAAGTTCGAGGTACTGGTCTAAAGAAAAAGAAAAAAAAAAAAAAAAGAAAAAGAAACAGAATAATTTAATAGATAAAATCGATTTAATTAAAACGCTACGTCGAAAGAGAGAGAGAGAGAGAGAGAGAGAAAAAAATAAAACGTCAACGATTTCGTATAAAGAACGACCAGGACGAGTTTTCACTCGTAACTTTCGCCGAAACGAACGCTTCGATAATTATTAAGAAACAATGGGGGCTTCTCCGAATCAAACCGTTCGTCTTGTATATTAAATCATAGGAGGTACGTTTTGTAACGCATCGGAAAGTATGTCTAAGTACGTGTAAGTACGTACGTGAAACGATATGGCTCCTTCGCACGTTCGAAGGAGCACCGTGATTTTTTACGTAATTTGCGATTGGCCAAGCGAGAAGTTTTTCCTCCTCGTTCAGTGTCCTCGTTCGCGTGCTCGTACGATGCAACGTGCGTCGCTTACGTTTATTACTTATAAAAATATCCACGATACGGATTGTCAACGACGAAATGAGAGGGGGGAAAGACGAAGAAAAAGAAGAAGGTATACACTTGGGATTAGAAAGAAACCAAAAAAGAAACCAGAAAAAGGAAAGGAGATCATCGAAAGGGACGCGTTTTTTTACTTTTATCTCTAATTAAAAAAAAAAAATAAAAAAATCTCTCCTGAAATATGACGTAAAATATGTTTCTAGCGTACGCGCAACCGTACCCTCTCATTTAGAGTCTCGCGTTGGTTGAAAACGTTTAAACTGTGGCATTAGTTTGAATTAAGTTTAATAACACGGGGCGCGTTTTAAACGATAATGCAATTGGGACACGAATTAGATGTCATTTCGTTTGACCGAACTCGTGCTAAACTCGTCGTCGAGCTATATAATCTCTCTCTCTCTCTCTCTCTCTCTCTCTCTCTCCTAGAAGGAATAATTTTGCTCTATTCCAAATGATACTATCATTAGATTTATTATAATGGTTGTAATATTACCAGATTGAGCTTGCCCATTTTTTCAAGGACAGTGTCCATGACGGAATTCTCCCTTTTCTTTTTTTTAAAGAAACGACACTCTTTCCTTTCGGTAATAATCGTCGCGTTGAGGGGTGGTGGGGGGAGGGGAAACACTTCACGATTGGAATAAAAAATAGTTTTTATAATTCGTTAAATCACATATTGGAGATCATGGTTTTTTTGATCGTTCACACGTGACGATTCTTAAATCGATTATCCCGTTCTCTCGATAGTCACGAGCACAATTCATCGAGCGGTAATCTCGACGACGATCGTACGATCACCGAGACTTATTAAACGAGAATTCGAAAAAAGAGTGCGAGGAGAGAATATCGGAAAGAACGCACCGATTCGCTCGCGATCGCAGCTTCGACTGCCAGGTGAAAACACAACACCTCTCGAGCCGTCTCTCTCTCTACAGGTGGTGTGTTCTCCCAGGTCTCCTTAAGAAGGAAGCGGGGGGACCTACTTGTACTCGGGGGACTCTCCTCCTCCTCCTCCTCCTCCTCCTCCTCCTCCTCCTCCTCCTCCTCTTTCGATCGAGGGAGGAGGGAAGAGGAAATAACCAAACGAAAACTATTTTATTTAATAATTTCTTTTTTTCCTTCGAGAACGTCAACGACCATCGAAAAATCTTCCTTTGTCAAACGAAACGTTTTTCCCTTTTTTCTTTTTTTTTACGAACAAGAAAAAAATCTATTGTTCGTACTTTTTCCTTTCAATTTTATTTACTCGTTTTACACGCCGAGACGTCGTTTAAATGTCCTAAAACAACCATTAATACGAGAAAGTAACGCGAGTTTCGTAAAAGGTCGGCTGAGCGATATCATTTAGCGAATCGTTGTTGTCCTTGTTCGCCTCGAGATACCACAGGAGTCTTGCATCGGAATGCAATCTTGTCTCTTCTAGCTGCAGCCGCCGTTGCAGCCGCTGCAGTCGCTGCAGCCGCCGCTGCTGCTGTTGGATACGACTGGTTTTTCAGAAAGAAAAATGAAGCGTACGACCGCTTCGGGATATTTTTTCCGTCCCTCGTCTTCTTCGGATTAGGAGACACGGGGAGAGGGGGAGAGGGGGACAAGGGAAGAGGAGAGAATGCTCGAGGGGGAGTAGGGGAGGGAGGGGGAGGAGAAAAAGGAACGAAGTTTATTGCCATTCCTTCTGGTGGATCGTCGACCTTGACGACGGATTCTCATCGTAAGAATCTCGGAGGAGTCTCTTCCGTGATATACGGAAATTTGAGTCACCAATCGATCGATCGATCGATCGATCGATTTTATGCAAACTTTTGCGATATTTCAATGGATATACACAACGCCGGGCCAAAATTTTCTATGCTTAATTCTCTTTCTCTCTCTCGAGAGAGAGAGAAAAAAAAACGGAGAAAATGATTTCTTTTTGTGCGAAGAAATGATTTTTTAATGAATTAATTGCAATTTTTTTCATGCGAATCTCTCAGGGATATCTCTTTTTTTCCCTGTGGGTCGGGAACAGAATACACCCACAGTATCCTCTGCTTGTCGTAAAAGGCGACTAATAGGGGGTTCGAGAATCCACTTGCATATCAATGATATAAAACAAAGAGAAAGAGATGATCATTTAAAGAAGGCACGGTGGTCTATCGTCTAATATAATTTCACGGAGGACCATGATGGTGTAAGAAGAAAAAAGAAATGAATTTCGACCAAAGTTCGAGAGGCAAAGTTTGCTTTGCTTTTAGGATCGTTCATCCGTTAGATAATTAACACATGTTACATGGACGAACGATCTCTTGGAACTTATTCAAACTCGATTAGAGCTCGAACGATCAAAGTCTCATGTTCGAGAGGCATCGTACTTCTTTTTATTATATATATATATATATATATAAATATTTTCTTCTTATTTTTAGACTCTGAAAAGTTGTCGAAAGTAGAGAGAGAGAGAGAGAGAGAGAGAGAGAGAGAGAGAGAGAGAAAAGAGGCGCACCTTTCACTCGGAGGTCTCGATCGTTCGCCCTTATCGCGTCGGTGGTCCCTTTTCGACCTTGGTTGGTCTGGTCGGTCGGCTTGTAGAGAGAAAGAGAGAGAAAGAGAGAGGAAAAAATAGAGGGAAAAAGAGAGAGAGAGAGAGAGAGAGAGAGAGAGAGAGAACGAGATTCCAGTACTTTCGTATACGGTGTTTAACGGCCCACCATTTAGAAACCGTTCGACGTAGTTTCCTTCCTTCTCTCTGTCCTTTTATACGTCCTTCTGTACGTCCATACAAACGTCCGTACGTCCTCCTGACCCGACTGAAACTTCTCTCTCTCTCTCTCTCTCTCTCTCTCTCTTTCGATTCGGTCTTCGTTTCTCCCATCCTCGTCGCGCTTTTCTACAGGCGATCGTTTTTATGGGTCGAGCATAACGGTGAGATCGAGTCGAGTTCATGGCACGTCTGTTCACGGTACGTCGTTAAGTGTCATAGGTCAACGCCGGCACATATTGAAATCGATTACGCGCGTTCGACTTGAAATTTTAGTTGTTCCCATTGGACTTACCGTCTGACAAGAGATCTTGCCGTCTCGACGAGATACCCCGCTCGAAGGATCGATCTTTCCTTCCTTTTTGTTTATTTTTTTGTTTCGAATGGCCGTAAAGTTTTATCCCTCGTGGAGATCTATGGATTATTTTTGCCTCTCTCTCTCTCTGTCCTCCTCCTCCTCCCCCTTCCCTACTCCGTCGAATTTGGAGAAATACGGAAACGGAAGTGGATGATTTCTCTCGTATGCAAGCAGCCCCAGCCTTGTTCTACCCGCATAGGACTCCATGCGTGACCTCTCTCGATAATATTATACCGGTTTCACTCGATTATTCGGACAACAACTATCGTGCATTCCTGTGCGAGATAACATTTTGGATAACCGTCATCGAACGGAGTTTTCATTTTTGATTCGTCGGACATGTCGGGCGTGTTTCGAACAGTCCTTTTTTTTCTTCGAACATTTTACAAATAATCCTCATTGAATGATCGTCGATGCCGTCGAATATTCCAATTTCTGAACCAGTCCGAAATGGTTTTTGTTTTTTTTTTTTTTTTTTTCGTTCAAGGAAGAAATATATTCCGGTCGTGTTTAGAATTCGTTCATTCGACACGTTTAAATCGACGCAGGACGTCGATTGATACGAAATAAAAATTTCACGGATGGATCGTATCGAATCGAACGAGTTTAATTGGTTTCGTCAAACCCATCGTAGATTTTCGAGCAAGAAGGCGATTGGAAAATCGTTTTATAAAGTACGAAGCACGTTCGATCCTGTGAGCTCAGAGCTCGAGCGGTATTCTCGGCGTAGGTGTTTTAAGCGTGGGCTCATTCATAGATCGCTTCTCTATTCCACGTTCGTAACTTTCGTACCGTTTATTGCTAGTCGAAGGAACAAAGAACGACTTACGATGCATTTTCGTATAAAAAAGAAAAGAAAAAAAAAAAAAACGGTATACGAAGTTTAAATATTCGAAAGTTCGAATTCCGTTCGAGGTCCGAGTAAAGTAAAGTCGTGTTCAGTTTTTTCCGCAATCGCGTGACGCGTTTCAGCGTATCTCGTTAACCAATCCGATCGATTTTCACCCTTTTGCCGACGAAGAGAGAAAGAGAGAGAAAGAGAGGGTCGAGTATCGTGAAAACAACGAATTCTGATGGTTAAAATCGTACGGGACACATTGTTACGGAGCGATCGTAAACGAGGCGTTTCGAATTCGTAAGAATTTTTTGTTTTTCTGCGATTTCCAAAGGTAAAAAGCATTTATTATCGTAGATATTCTACGTGCATTCGTTCGAAAACGTCGTATTCGAGAAAGATAATCGTCGCGTGTAACTATACGAGCTTTTTAAGACGATTACAAGAAATAATTCGTCGTACGAGCTACGATGTTTGAACGTAGCTTCGACGTTAACGGGGGGAATGCGCGTGTTAAATGTAAAGTAAAAATAGATGTACGTTTCTTCTCTTCGTCTCTTTCTCTCTTCTTTTTTTTTCCCCTCCATTTTTGTCGCACGATAACGAACGCGCATAGAAACGAGAGAGGAAGAACCTCGGAGACGAACGTCGTCATCGTCGTCGTCGTCGTCGTCGTGAACGATCGACGTGCCAAGTCGCAAGCGTGTGTGTACACCTGTTGCTCGACAAAAATCGCGTGGCACACTGACCCCTAGAGTTGCGTTTTTAGAATAAATTTAGTCGTACGGCGTGTTGTTCGCCATTAACGGTGCCCCGGGGGGACCGTTCTCGCTTATGGGAGACGCATTTTAATTTGCCAGACAACGAACGAAAAGGTCGAACGTGCTTTTCTTCTTCCTCTTCTTCCTCTTCTTCTTATTCCTTTACTTTACTTTACTTTACTTTACTTTACTTTACGTAGAGAGACTCACGGTGAGACATTATCGTTTAGTTCTGATCGTAGTTGTATCGTGCCAACGAGATTCTATAAAGGACGAGCACGTACTTATATACATACGTCGTTTAACTCTCTTCTTCTTCTTCTTCTTCTTCTTCTTTTTCTTCTTCTTTATCTTCTTCTTCCTCTTCGTCTGGATTCGAGCTAAACACGTTGTTTCTTCCGTTGATACGATCCCGTTAGAAACGCCTTTGCAAACTTGGTTCTTTTAAACTCGTTCGTGCTTTTTCCCCTCTCTCACCTATCACGTTAAATCGCGATGATATTCTCGTACGAATTTATTATCAACGATATCGAAATGAATATTGCTTTTTGATGTATATATATATAAATTATAAATACTTCGAAGAAACACGAAGGCATTATTCCGATCGATTTTCATCTTTAACGATCAACAGACATAGCCATTTTAATTTATCCAAATTGAAAGAAATGAAGCGAACGAAAGAATTGTATAAAAGAAATCGATTTTATCGATCAACGTTACGGTAACGATTATATCTTTTTTTTTTTTTATTATTATTAACGCGAATAATAGCTCGATCGATCCCAATTAAAACTAATATTATAGATACTAATACGATATACGTTGTAATAAACGATTGGTTTATTCGCAAATAAGAAAAAGTATTCGCGAACGAGTTCATTATTATTATTAATTATCTACGAGAGGAACGGCACGAAGTAATAAGAGTACATTATCTTTTGCTTCTTTTTTTCGGTGTCGTTTTTTTTTTCTTTTTTCTTCTTCTTTTTTGTTTTTCAAGCAACAGATAACTACCGTTATTCGAAAGTAA
The DNA here is from genome assembly GCA_911387935.1 of Dolichovespula saxonica. Classification (NCBI taxonomy): domain Eukaryota; kingdom Metazoa; phylum Arthropoda; class Insecta; order Hymenoptera; family Vespidae; genus Dolichovespula; species Dolichovespula saxonica. The sequence continues at coordinate 3,539,785 of OU427013.1, forward strand.
CGATTCTGCAATATCGCTACAGGACAGCGTCCAAAGTGAGAGCAGGTGTGTACATACGTACGTACATAAGTACATGCATACATGCATATACATGCATACATACACGAGCATAAACCGCGTTCCTGCATAAAACACTCCCGACAAGAGTTTTCTATTATCCCTCAACCAAATTCTTTTCAAACGACACTTTCCTTTCAGATTAATTTCTTAGCTCCTCCTAATGTTTTTCTCTTCTTCGTTTTTCTTTTCTTATTTTTTTTTCGAAATTTCTTACCTAATCGTCTTCTTTCTTTCTTTCTTTTTTTTTTTCTTTTTCTTTATCGTACAACTTTCACTAAGAAACTTTACGGCATCGAGATTATCGTACTGTGACGGAACGGTTCTTATATGGAAAAATCAATATGAGAAGAACGTTGACTTTAAAGAAGGTCACGGTGTTACATATAACGTATGAATACAAGAGGATAAACAAGAGGGATAGAGAAAAACAAAGATAGAGAGAGAGAGAGAGAGAGAGAGAGAAAGAACAAGATCACGTCTCGCTTTGTTATTGTTTTTAAGATCGTAGTTTCGAGAGACTTCTTAAGAGGTTTATGACTCATACGAAAGTCAGTTCAAGTTTAGACGCTACGTAGCTCGGTTCGCTCTCCTTCGTTATCTTACATTTATATATATATATATATATATATATATATATATATATATATATATATATATGTATTTATATACATGCATACATATTTGTAAGTGGAAATTTGACTGCAGCTTGACTACATCAATGTTATACATATTCATATAATATTATTATACGATTTGGCAAAGATATAACGCAACAAATTTTCTTTTATTTTCTCGTCGTCTACGATGAGAAAACAAACAAAAAAAAAACAAAAAATTCACGGAGGTAGATAAGGCGAGCTACCTGCATGAATACGAGTATCGTAACGAGCTACAAAAATCTCGGCATACTGACCTACTAATGGCCGATAAGAAGACGAAGAAGAAGCAGAAGCAGAAGCAGAAGCAGAAGCAAAAGCAGAAGCAAAATCTGAAGAAGAAGAAGAAGAAGAGGAACAAGAAGGAAATAGCAATCAAAAGTAACGTTCTTGATTAGGAATAGGTTTCTAACTCAGTCGATTGCTAAACTACTGTATTTAAATCCTTAGATGCATACTTTTCGATAAATCGATACGCCAACCGCGCTCTACTAATTCTCTCACAACTACTTTCTTTTTCTGCGATCGGTCCGTGATATTTCGACTTGTGAACGTCATAAATAGCTTGCCATAAGAAAATAATCTTTTCGTTATGATCGATGGTGTTGCGATGATCCATCCGATCTCTGTACGATCGAGAATACCTATCCTCGCTCTCTCAGTACCGTTACTACCTCTTCGTCTTTCTATTCATCCGACTTTTAATTAATTACCAAGCTCCACGTATATTGTTTTATAATATCTTTTTTTTTTCTTTTTCTAGCGATTATTTCTTATCTATATTTTTACATATATAAAATAGGATACGTATAACGTCGTATTAGAAATACATTGATGGTTAATGCATGATATTTTTGTCTGTCTAATGGTTAATAATTAAGTTTTCGCGAGCTCTTCTCCCTTTTGTTTTTTTTTTTTTTTCACAATCGACACGCGCGTACGTTTATCGTCGTTGGAAAGCGACAGGAAGTTGGAAGAGGAGCCGACGAAGACGACGAAGACGACGAAGACGACGACGACGAGGACTCGTAATAACTTTTAGATCTCTTTCGTAACGTTGTTCTCACTGCAACGACTTGCGCAAATCGAACGTGTTTTCGAGTGTCATCCGTTTAATATTAACCCTCAATTTATTTGTTATCCCGATAGAACCTAATCGAAAAGTTTCTTACGCAATTAAATCTATCCATTATTTTTACCAAATTTTATCAGTTAGAACGAAAACGTTTCGTATAATTATTGTTGTATGAAATAATTATTTTTTTTTCTATTTTATTAATGTAATCAACACCGACGATATCGTCGTCGTCGTCGTTGTTATTATTAGAAAATTAGAAATAAGCTATCCGTTCTAATTAGAAAAGTACTTCTAAGAAGAAGTCGAAAGTATCTTTTTCAAGGAGGATCGATTCTCCTCCTTTAAAGTCTACTTTGTAAGTTCCAAGTTCTATCTCTTTGTCTCTCTCTCTCTCTCTCGTTCATCGATTCCGGTGGCCCTACCTGCTACCCGAGACTCACCGAGAGATGATTTAATTAATAGAGAACCCTTCGAGTATCGAAGCATCGAGGGCTGATATCCGGTATAAGATTACCTCCACTCGTCCATTATTGGATTCTTAGTAGACGTATACAGTATATGCACTTATGCATGTACAGTGAAAGTGTGCGATTAGACTCGTCTTCATTCGAACACGAAACTCTTGCGTATTTAAAAATCATCATTAACGATAACGTTCGAGATAATATTTTTTTCATCGCGATCATTCGGATCTTTTCCTTTTCTTTTCTTTTTTATTTATTTATTTTTTTTCAGATCCTTTGCGATCCATTTAGTTTCACGTTGCATATCGTTTAATTCGTTCGTCGTTATTTAATCGTTGTTCGGCGAATTAACAAGTTTAAGTTTTAATTGTAATCGATTTTTTTATACGTTTAGACGAGGACATCGCGTATACATCGATTAAGATTTGGAACGTGAAATGAATCGTTTATTCGCGCGTTCGCGTTCCAGAACACGTATATTTACGAGAATCATCCTGGAATTTTTCTCCGTGCGATCTCTCGCGCGCGTCCCAAAATTCCAAATAAAAGTCCAGAACGTGCGAGGAATTTAAGATACGCGCATGGAAAAAATTTGGAATAAAGAGAGACATCTCACGAAAGAGGACATCGAAGGAGGCGTGGCGCGTGTGTGTGTGTGTGTGCGTGTGTGTGCGTGTGTGTGTGTGCGCGCGTGTGTGCGATGTTTGGACGAACTAACGAACCAACTGCACAAAATCATTTTTATCAACTCTACTATCTCTCTTCGTGTAAACTTTCTTCAAGGTTCGTTTATTCCTAACGCGAACTCTCCTCTCCTCTCCTCTCCTCTCTCGTCTCTTTCTCTTTTGCAATTTTTTTTCTTTTCCTATTTTCTTTTTTCTTTTTTTTTCTTTCTCTCTCTCTCCTTTGACTCACCGATCGACACCGATATAACACGTTACGTCTCGTTGAGATTTTCGAAGATCCAGGCCGATGCAGTTGGTGAGAAAAAGAGAGAGAGAGAGAGAGAGAGATAGATAGATAGATAGATAGATAGAGAGAAAAGAGGATGGTAGGTGTAACCCGGTTACATCGTAATATTAAACACCGATTTGCCTTTCGAGAGAGAAAGAGAGAGACGACATTGCATTTTTACTCCGGTAGAGAGACCTTTATCGACACTTCCGAAAATGGCCATGCTCTGATTTTCTTTACTTCCAAATTCTCTTTTATCGAACTGATATAACTTTTTAGAGACCCCGATACCCAATGAATATTTTCGATAAATTAAAATTGTACTTACTTAATTCGTTACACGTTGAAATATACATGTTACAATATTAATTACATCGTATACCTGCATTCTTGCAATATTAAATACGATATATATATATATATATATATATATATATATAATATTTTGCGAGTTTCAAGATAAGAATGTAAATTAAGTTGGGGAGAAAATATTACGGTATAACTTTCATCGTGCAAATTTGAGTAAAATCGGATCACAGAGATCATTTTCGGAATAACAGGCTATTTAGTTCGAACGGAGATCTTTTAGCGCTTTCATCTTATCTCCGTTTAATAGTCTTTTTTATGTTTTCGCTATACCGTAGCCTATGCCTTTGCGCGTATGTATTTTGGAGTCGTAAAGAGGAAGAGAAAAAGAAAGAAAGGAAGAAAAAAAAGAAGAAGAAGAAGAAAAGGGTCATCGATCGGGGAGACTACGTCGGTGTTCGATAAAAGAAATTCCTGTCTCTCTTTTCGTTTCTCTTTTCTGTTAACTTTATATCTTTTTTTTCTTACTTTTTTCTCGTTTCTTTTTTAGTGCATATGACTCTCCCGTATCGAAAATATTTTCTTTTCGAGAGTAAGTAGCCGCAGATATTCGTACATACGCACGCTTATTTACGCTACACACAGTATAAATATATATATATATATATTGGATATATTAGATATATTAGATATAGTATGTAGGCAATGCGCTTCCATCGAATAGGAACGCGTCCCTGATAGATGAGAGAGACCCTGAAAAACGGATCCTCGATCGTCATGCCGGGCACGTAGAAAGCGACCGGGTCGCCAACGTTGATTTACGCATGCCGTTACACGTGGCATTGATTGAACTAACCAAAAAATCGATGTATACAAGATTTATATACGCGTGGTATGTATGTAAGTACATAAAGTACGGTACGTTCATGTTAGTCGTTCGAATTTCCCTTTTAAAACGTTACTTCTCAAATATCTTGCAGTTTTCGTCGTGTACTCATCGATCATC